>JACEGR010006033.1:0-65665 GCA_014170235.1 Listronotus bonariensis | reverse complement strand
AAAAGTAAGATATAGTTTGATAACATGTAATTTGTTACCTACCGTAAGAACTACTGATAGGTAAGTCAGCTATTTAAGGTTGTTAGATACATATTTACTTATTTAACCTAAAACTAATAGCAATAACTGCCTTATTATTTTTAAGGCAAGTGATCTAATAACCTACGTATGTATGAGTAGTTTTTAAAAATAAATTTTATTATTTACAAAATATTAGAATATTTTTTACTCTTATAGTGATAGAATTATCTGAAACTAATTAGACGCGAAATATTATTTGATAGTGAAAATGTTGTTTTAAATATACTTTACCGATACTGTCAATAAAATAGGTGTGTCCAAACAAACATTTTTTATATCTTAAGTTTTTCTGGGATCTTGTACAGGGGCGAATAAATTTTATGTAAAAATATAGTTGGAACACCCTGTATATTACACAATTTTACCTCAATAATATTGACCGTGTAAAAGAAGTTTTACGCTTGTAAAAATATTGTAAAAACGGAAAGTGTCTCGCGTGCATTCAGATACTTAATGGAATCATGCTTTGTATCGTTAGGAGCAAAATAGTAGGGGTGTGCGAATAATTCGAACTTAGGAATTATTCGTATCGAATCGAATATTAATATTCGATTCGAAACTCGAATCAAATAATTTGTTAATTCAAATTTTTTGAAAAGTCCCGAAGAATTCGAAAAAATTCAAATAAACTGGTCACAGAATTAATCGGCACAGTAAATTTTTTGTCCATTTTCAATAAGCTGTAACTTCGAAACAACTAAACGGATTTGGTCATTTTTTTTACGTTTTGAAGATCAACTCTTATACTTTCGACTGGTTTTGCCGATTTTTTGTAAGCTAAGATTTTCTATGATATACAGGGCACGGAAAAAAGTGTTGCAGTTTTGCAAAGTTTTATCATACTCCCATTTTGCTAAAACATTTTTTTCACTAAAATTATAATTTGCGACTTTAGCTAGGACTAATATCTCGGGACGTATTTGGTATTTTTTTGATAAGTCTTCTGAAACAAAATATAATCGATTTCTATTTAAACTCGTATTTTTTGAATTTCTTTGAGAACTTTCTAAACATAACTTAATTACCTTGAAAAATTCGGATAAACACTTTTCCGATACATAAAAAAATATGGTTTAACTTTGACAGAAACATACAGGGTCTCTCATAAATACTATACAAAATTAAATAATTTAATTCTTTTGATAAAGCAGAATTAACAACTGATCAACATAAAAATCTACTAATGCCGTGGAAACGAAACATGTATATAGATTGTTCGGTACCTCGTAGGACCACCTCGTACACGCAATACTTCAGCTGTCCTTCTCGGCATACTATCCACCAAGTTTCTAATAAAGTTTTGGGGAATTGCTTTCCATTCTTCTCTAACTGCAACCGCCAATTCATCCAGATTTAGAAACTCTTCCTCTCTTTGATGCAATTTTAGTTTCATTCGGCTCCACACGTGCTCTATCACATTCATATCTAGTGCCCTAGCGGGCCAGATCATTCATTCAATATCATTTTTATGTATCGGAAAAGTGTTTATCCGAATTTTTCAAGGTAATTAAGTTATGTTCAGAAAGTTCTCAAAGAAATTCAAAAATACGAGTTTAAATAGAAATCGATTATCTTTTGTTTCAGAAGACTTATCAAAAAATACCAAATACGTCCCGAGATATTAGTCCTAGCTAAAGTCGCAAATTATAATTTTAGTGAAAAAAATGTTTTAGCAAAATGGGAGTATGATGAAACTTTGCAAAACTGCAACACTTTTTTCCGTGCCCTGTATATCATAGAAAATCTTAGCCTACAAAAAATCGGCAAAAGCAGTCGAAAGTATAGAGTCGATCTTCAAAACGTAAAAGAAAATGACCAAATCCGTTTAGTTGTTTCGAAGTTACAGCTTATTGAAAATGGACAAAAATTTGCTGTGCCGATTAATTCTGTGATCAGTTTAATTCAATTTTTTCAAACTATTTTGAATTATTGTAGTAATGTGGGCAATCTTTTGGATTCATATAGAAAATAAAATATTTGCCTTCTCTACTTCACCAGGGGTGGACTAAGACTTACAAAATAGTACTAATTAGTTTTACACCCTGTATAATAAAGAAATAAAAATATAATTTTTAAATAGTCTGAATCCTAAGCTTAAAAAGATACTCTTGTCCGATATCGATAAAGTAAAGCTTTTTGAGAAAAACAACATTTTGATTAAATAGGGTTGTATTTAATAATTTTGTTTGTCGGTTCAGCATAGGCTCCCTCTTATTTTATGCATTTCCTGGCTTTAATTATTGAAGATTATGGGACCTTCCACCATGCTGCAACATTATTTTTTAGTTGAAGGGTGAAAATAAATAATCTTTTTTTTAAGTTTTTTTAGTACCATTTTTAACAGACTAACTAACCTATTGTTTTTAGATGTCCCTATTAAACAAAAACATGTATTTTCCGAAAATGCTTTAATTTATTGATATCTTACAGGAGTACCTTTTTTAAGTTAAGAATTTAAGCTACTCAAAAATACTTATTTCATTTCTTTATTATACAGGGAGTAAAAAAATTACACTATTGTGTAAGGGTTAGTCCGCCCCTGGCGAACTAATGAAGGCAAATGTTTTACAAGGATACCATTTTAAAGAGTCCTTACTTGTATTTATCATATTTAAAAAATATTTCATTATACCATGTACTATTAAAGTTATTCAAGAAAAACCGATTTCCAGTAGCGTTCTTTAACGGCACATATCTCTGTAAAGAGGGGCTTTAGGAAAAACATTTATAGGAACTTGTCACATTATTTTCACGTGTCCTATATACAGGGTGGCCCACCATATTCGACACGGTCTGTAGCTGGATAACCATGAGGTTTTTAAAAAAGTAAATACTGAAACATAAATATACAGGTCGGATAAGGCCACAGTATAACATTATTTTACTCTATACAGGATGTCTCAAAAAAGTGTGACGTATCAAAGTTATATTTTTTTAAAAGAAACACCCTATATTTTATGACGGTTTTAAATTTTACATTAAAAAATAATTTAAGTTTGTTAATAGTACCAAGTGTCTAATTTTATTCGTTTTTGTGATATTTGATTTTTTTCAAAATGCAGGGTGCAATTAAATTAATTTTATTTTAACAATATAAACTCCTTAAACTTTAAAATTTGTTACAAGATTAGGAAAAGTCCGCCTTATCATACAGGGTGATCAAACAATAATTTCAATTTTTTAGAAAGTCAAATTGCAATATCTCTCTTATTTTAAATAAAACACCCTGTATTTTTTACACCACATGATGACAAACCAAATGCTCTTTCAAATGGTGTATAGGTTGCCTATACCTATCTTTTATACTTTTAGGTAAATTACGTTTTAACATATTTTTATTCCAAATGTCTATTTAAATGTAAGTAGGCTGTGATATAGCTATGCCTATTTACTAAGCCGTTATTGCAAAATGTAAATTTGTTGGAAAAAAGCAGAAAATTAAAGATTTTGTATTATCTGCCACTATTTTTAAAATTTACAAAAAAAAATCATTAGTTGCTTATAATGCTACTTCCAATCACTTATTTCAGCTGAACGTGGTAATGATAAAACTTGTGTTTTTAAACAATCCTAATAATGCCTCTGGTCAGTTATGACGACATTCTGTGACCTATAACTCGTTTCTTCCATTATCCATAATCACTGTGTCACATTTTTTAAAGCAACTATTAAGGTTATCAGATGGTTTCTCGTGGAATATTTTTCAGGATTAACTCTAGACTAAAGTAAACCATTTTTTCACATCCTACCAATGATTATATCATCTTGTTTGTTGTAGAAGAAGGGTTTTTATTTAAAATCATTGAAATTTCTTTTAAACTGACTAAAACACTAGTAATCAATAAATGGTCGTTGTTATTTTCTTAAGAAAAATATTAACGGCTGCTATGTCACAGCCAACTTTACTTTAAATAAACATTTGGACTAAAAATTTGTAAAAACAGATTTTACTAAAAAAGCAAAAAAGATAAGTATAGGTAACCTATATACCATTGGAAAGAGTATTTTATTTGTCATCATGTAATGTAAAAAAATACAGGGTGTTCCATTTAAAATAAGAGAGATATGACTATTTGATTTTCTGAAAAATTGAAATTATTTTTTGATCGCCCTATACAATATTTGATCTTGATTTGACCTACGTATGATATGGCAGACTTTTTCTAATTGTTACACATTTCAAAGTTTAAAGTATTAAAAGTGTTAAAGTAAAATCAATTAAATTTTACCTTTGCATTTTTCAAAAAAATCAAATATCACAAAAACGAATAAAATTAGACACTTAGTACTATAAACAAACTTGAGTTATTTATTAAAGTAGAATCTAAAACCGTCATAAAATATAGGGTGTTCCATTTAAAAAAATATTACTTTGATACGTCACACTTTTTTGAGACACCCTGTATAGACAAAAATAATTTTATACTGTGGTCTTATCCGACCTGTATATGTTCCAGTATTTACTTTTTTAAAAACCTCATGGTTATCCAGCTACAGACCGTGTCGAATATGGTGGTCCACCCTGTATATCGGAGAGATTGCCCACATATTCTTGGACACCCTGTATATTTAAATTGAGCAATTGTCTTCTTCGCATAATTCATTTTTAATCAAAGAGGATAATATGGGTCAGTAAAATATTTTGATGCCCGATGTTATAGTAGGGAAGACCTCGATGCTAATGGGGATTTACTCGAGCGTCATAGAGACCTATTGGGTTGCAAAGCTTAGATGATAAGAAGAAAAAATGTTATATTATGTTTACTTTTTCATCGGTGGGGGAAGCGGTTATACATTTCTAAATATGTTAAAAAATACTATTAATATTTCGGCTTGTGGAAATCGTTCGAGTCGTATCGTCTTATATATTTTTAGGTATCCCCAAATTATTTTCTTTAAAATTAAAATAAAACACGTTTGAAAATGCTAATCTGATTTTTTTTTTGTATTTCTCTGTTTCCTTTACGTCACTCTCAAATTTTCAGATTAGTGAAATATACACTGTTTAGCATTTAATTAACTCACGTATACGGAGCTCATATTTGGTGGAGGTACTTAACCGGGTACATATCCACCGGTATATTAATCTGCCGGACTGTAGTAAATCCCGAAATCACCTCTTGGGCTCCCCTACCATTATGAAATCTCATTTGGATAAAATAAAAATCCTTTCATATTTTGATAATAATTAGTGAAGATAAAGAGTTCGCATTATTCGTGCAATATTCAAAAACTTTAGAAATATTCGAAATCACTCTTTGTTTGACCTCCGGACAGTGCGGACGTACGTAGAGGACTACAAAGTCCTTTTCGGAGTGGCGGTTAGAGGTACAGTACGAACGTTTTTACCTTCGGGGATCAAGGAAAGATTCACGCTAAATTGAAGATATCTTTCTTCTGGATCTAAGCGCTGTGAGCGAAGATTCTTATAAGCTGATGGTATCCTGTTTGGTGGTGAACACGAGGTATTTCTCAAATGGCGGGAAATAGACAGGCGTGCCATGGGAACTGTCAGTAGTGAAAGTGAAGGTTATACGTAACACCAGTAGCAGGTTTTGGTTTGACAGCCGACAATTTATGCATTGCATCGATTGTAAAATTATTTTTGTTTTCTTTTTGGAATTTCTGGGAGCTACGAGCTCGATTATACAGATTTTCCGCCGACGAAGCCCTGGAAAGCATAGTCCGGAAGGGGGAGAGTGGTGGATTGGACCTGAAGGGACCAAAACCAAGAAAAAAATAGAGAGAGAGAGAGAAATATTCGAAATGTTTTGAATAATTCGAAATTTTTCAAATTATTCGTCGAATTTTGAATAATTCGAAAATTCGAATTATTCGATTTGAATTTTGAATTGAATATGAATATTCGATTCGAACAATATTCGCACATCCCTACAAATAAGCCATTTTTTACCTTTTTTCTTTCCAACAATACTAAGTGGAGGCAACTGAAACTCGAGTACTTTTTAGGTTTTTCTTTTGGATCGGCTGCAGTCTTGTTTGCATCACCTGGAGCATTTGTGGAGGAGGGTGGCCTTATTCCAGATTGCGACACTCTTGATTGTGAAGCACCGGACTTGGATCTTGCCACACCAGTGTTGGATGTTTTGGAAAGACGTCCAATTTTTGACATCTTGATTTTTTACTATAGGCTTTATCACCATAAAAAGAAATTAGCATGGTGATGTAATTTACCAAAAATAACAATAAAAATGATTTAATAAACAGGTTGTTTTAATAGACCAGTGCCGAAGCCTTTGAAAAGGTACAAAGTGAAAAACAAAATATAGTAAGATAAAACCCATTAAAAAGGTAGAGAATATAACCAAAAATTAAAGGAAATATAAATTACGGGCGATTTAAGGTTAAGGTGTAAAATACGGGTTTTCCAGATTTTCGGCCTCACTACAAGTCCTATGGTAAAAAAGTTAAATGGCAAAGTTATAGGTAAAGGTCTACAACTTTTGTATTTACGTTTTTTTTACATAACCTTAAAATTTATGTAAAAAATTAAATATAATATATAAAATAATTTTGGTTTTTTATTTCAATCTTTACCAAAAACTAAATTATTTTTACAAAATTTGGCAAAAACGTACCTTTGCATGTTTCATGCACTGTAATTTTTTAGTTTAATATATTTATTTTTCATATTATTTTGACTCGATATCAAAAAAGTACCCTTATTTTTAATCGAAAATTTACGTGTTAAAATATTGGTATTTTACAAAAAGTCAGTGGTTTTTTTGTTTGTTAAAATCTTTACTTTATAATGGCGTAAAAAATATACATAACAATGGTAAATGTTTTTAGAAAATGCAAATAACTCGGATCTGATTTTTTTAATCATTATTACACCAGGGGCACGATTTTTGACTTAGGGAATAGACATTTCTAAAGGAAAAAAATTTTTCATCTCTTTTTAAATTGCCTATTTTTGGATTGTAGTAGAAAGAGGCAAACAAAACACCTTTTCTATCAAAAATTTCCTCTACTTAACTCGAAAATCGGGACCCAGCGTCGATAATTTTTAAAACAAAAAAAAATATATATATATATATATATATATATATATATATATATATATATATATATATATATATATATATATATATATATATATATATATATATATATATATATATATTATATATATATATATATATATATATATATATATATATATATATATATATATATATATATATATAAAGAAATAAAACCCATTGCAAAATGTTGAAAAAATAATGTATGATAATATATGTTTATAGACAACATCAGAAAGCAGAGATTTTGCCGAACAAAAAGCTCGCCGAATTTTTTGAAAATGCCTATATTTTGATACGTCAATTTTTGATTACAACTTAGGGTTCTTTTTAAGTATTATATATAGCGTGTCTTCGGAAGTTCTTACCAAATGGAAAACTTTTTAGTAATAAGTTTACGAAAAAAAGTATCTCTTTATAAAAAGTCATGCTTAATAAGAAAATACATTTCCACAAAAATATTTGAAGGTTGGATATAACGGGTGTCTTAAAAATGACTTGTTTTCAAAATAAAATAGGGGATATTTTCTAACTACGGTATCAAACTTTAAAGGGTGATTTCTTATGTCATTTTATGAAGAAAGGTTCCTATAAACATATGTCCGGAGTTGCTTTGTTTCTGAGATACAGGGCGTTAATTATTTTTGAAAAGTCTGTTTTTCTTTTTAAATATCTTAAATACGAAGCCAGACACAAAAAAATACTACACTAAAAAGTTGTATTTTTAGTTGCTTCATAGAAAAAAATATAAAAACTACATAAAAACCAGTGGCGTCCAGTGGGCACAATAGCCAATATTATTGAGAAAAAAAAGAGATTGTCACGAGAAATTCGGTGATATAGGGGTTGCCGGGTTTATTCCCTGCAGTTCTAATGCAATTGACTAAACTGTATTATACTATAAGCATAGTTTCACCTGAATAAACCTGGCTGCCACAGGTCACAGGCGCTTATTTGTCAAAGTCAAGAATTTTAAAAATACCTTTATTACTTTTTGGGTTTAGAAATAGATATACCATATCATTTCTATTATATAATATAATTTAAAGCCGATCTTTTGATTAAATCCTTATTATAAAAATGTCCTAAAAATCTTAATAAGGTATTAAATTATTTTCTGTCACTATTTTTTAACGACTTTCATATGCTGCCACCGCTGAATCCACCGCAGGAGCGGCGACTGACGCTCATTCTGCTGACTATCTAACGCTATTTTACTGCTACAAATAAAATTCATTCGGTATAAAATTGGTACGAAAAACATAGCACCACCTCCTCTACTATAAGTTTTTACCAAATTTCGTAAAAAAAATCTTTTTTGGGAGATGTAGATTATTTTATTACCTAAAACTTTACCA
This sequence comes from Listronotus bonariensis, assembly GCA_014170235.1. Taxonomy (NCBI): domain Eukaryota; kingdom Metazoa; phylum Arthropoda; class Insecta; order Coleoptera; family Curculionidae; genus Listronotus; species Listronotus bonariensis. The sequence continues at coordinate 57,180 of JACEGR010006033.1, read as the reverse complement.
TTTAACTTTTTCCATTAGACTTGTCCAGTTCCCCCTTGCCCCTTCCCAACCTCAGATGGCCAGTAATTTATTTTTTCTTTAATTTTTGTTATATTTTCTATCTTTTACATTGGGTTATATTCGCCTATTTTTTTTTGTTTCAAAATTATCGACTCTGGTCTAGAAATCATCTACTAGTTTTCAGATTTAAGTGGTTCCATTTCGAAAACTATTAAAAATGGACATAATAAACGTGGTATTTTTATAAAGCTCTTTAAAAGATCTTTTTAATGGTAATATGATTCCATTTTAAAAAAGATAAAAATTTATTAACTTTTTGTAGAAGAAGTTTTTTTTCTATCCTTTTCCCTTATTATTAAAATTGGGTTGCAAAATATAATTAAATACCCTGTACAATAAAAACAAAGAAAATTAAAATAGCTATACAGGGTGTTTCTAAAGAAATGTAAAAATTTAGGAAGGTGATTCTTTGTTTAAAATAAAGGGTAGTTTCCTTTATAAACTTGAGGTCAAAAGTCAACCATTAGGGAAATATCGCGGTACAAATTTTTTTAAAAATATGTTTTTTACTTACTTAAATATTTTTTCACATTGTTAAAATAAATTGGTGGAAAAAAATACTTCTATTGTTCTTGCTGACCAAATTAAAAAGTATGGTCTCAAAAAATATAAATTTGGATAACCCAATATAAAAAATACCTAATTGTAAATTTGTAATTATTGATTGATTATTTGGTATATGGGGTGCTGATAACGAATCTATTTGTCGGAAACGTTTTATTCTCGAGACATCCATCATCAAAGTTGGGATTGAAATTAACTTTATTTTCACTATATTCCCACTTTCTTTGCACGCAATTTTTAATTAAAAGCTAATGTGGCACACATTTGATTTTCAACTTTAAAACCTCTTCAAAAATCTTTAATCCTAATTAATTGCAGCAGGCTATGATAACACAGTGTAGACATGGTGAAATTTTTTTGATGAAAGGTGTAAAATATATAGTTTCTTGATGAATATCTTAAAGTCGAAGTGTTTTCAAAACCGGAGTTAGGTCGAATACCTAAATCCGGTATTTTAATACGAATACTAAATATCGTATAAAAAAAGTAGGTAATTTTCTAGAAAGTTGATTGAGAAAATAGGATTTTGACCAAATTTGGTATGCAAAAATAATGTAAAAAACGTAGAAAAACTGGGTTTTAAAAGGTGAAAATTAAATATTGTATGACAATCTAGCTTTAAATCAAGAAATGTTTGCAAAAAGAAGGGGAAATATAGTAAAAATGGGATTAGTTTAAATTTCAAGTCTGATGATGAATATGTCGAGAACAAAATATTTCCGCTAAAACATTGTTTTAGATCTGTGATCAGCGCCCCAAAAAACCCCGTATAAACTATTTTATCAAAATCGGAGTTGCCGCAGGTTTCTAGAAAATTACCAAAAAGTATTCGAATACTGAGTATTTATGAATACCAGGATTGGATGTTCATAGACACTGAGAAACAAAAAAGTTCTCACCCGATATATGACGATATCGGATACTTAAAATCCCGGTATTCGGATACTGGTATGCACATTTTCGTATTAAAATAGTGGCATGGACTGGTATTTGAATACTCAAAACCTGCACCGCATATACTATCATTCAAAAACGGTAACTAAAATATAAAATTCTGAATACTGACCAAACAAGTTATTAGCCAAATACCAAATACACAGATGTATTCGAATACCAGCCCAATGTATTCTGAAGACGATTCAGAATGCCGAGTAGTCGAATACTACTACCCAACTCTGCAGCGGGACTCCGTGTACTGTAGTATTCTACAAATCTACTTCATTCTAACTCACTCGCATTCTGTTTTCAAGAAAATTGGCTTGAAATCGATCAAATTGGTCGCCTATAAGCGAGGTCTCCGAACGTGTAGAATTCTACCAAAATTTTTAACAAATCGTACATAACCCTAATTAAAATTTAGGTGTTTGTTAGTTTCTATTATTTATATATTTATTTGGTTGTTTTTGTGTTATTAGAATATAAAAATTTATTTTATTGTTTTTTACAATGACAGAAAAATATAATTTTAGCTCTAGCCATGTGTTTATTGTCCAACCAATGTGACCTTGATTTTTGCAAAGATTCACAATTGTATAAATCTAATTCGGTATTAATTTTTTTAGTTTAAATAAATTGATCACATATTTTTGCTATACTGATTTAAATTCTTCACAGTAGGGAACATTGATAGCTATTTATTTGAAAAAAAGGTTAGGCTAATCTTCAGAAAAAATAATTTTATTAGAGGGAGTATCTGATAGACATAATAACTGCTAATGCCATAGTCCAAAATTGACTCCAAGAGTAAAAGAAAAAAAATGAAATAAAAATTAATTAAAAACTTAACCCTTTAAACAATAATTAAAAACTCGTTTGCTCAATAATGATATTTCGTAAATCTATTTCGCAATGGCGGAATGTGTGTCCTTTTCCATCTTGCACAGTTAAACAGAGAAGTATTAGTACACATATAGACATTTTACGATCATTTCCGATGTTTAGTCTATTGTGACACAGAGTACCAAAAAGTGCAATTATCGACTTCTTGAGTAGAAATCTACGATAGAAAGCAAGGTATAGAATTCTATAGATCACGGAGTCCCGCTACTGGTCTGTGTCTATGCAGCATTGTGGAGTCACTTATACCTTTGATTTAAACGGTGGATTTTTTCTGGGTGGGAGTAAAGTAGGGAAAATATGCATTAAAAATTATCATTTCTAGTAGGTTTAGTTATAAAGATTTACATAATTTACTTACCAAAACGAATCTACAAACAAGGGCTTATCCTTTTCATAACACAGCAAAGAGCGGACACTAATATCGCGGTAGCAATACAAGCAATTAAAGTGACATTCATTTTTTAACAAGTTCGAGCAACAGGGAACGAATAAATTACACACCTTATTAATCTAGTTCATCACAAAAAGTACTTTAAATAAGCATATCAATACTTTTTCATAAAATTACAACAGAAAATTTTGACATTAATGCAATATTTGACTTAACCGGTGGAGTAATTGTTACTCTGGTTTATGAAAAAAATTATAAAATAAATAATAGACCAGGTAGTTGTAATTAGGAAATTAATTTTGAGCGCTAATTACGAATCTAAAACAGAATTTTTAATCGGACTAGCTTTGTTCTTAAGATTTTTATAATCAATCTTAAATAGAAAACCAACCCAAATTCCCTTTCATTCCCCCTTCTTTCTGCACGCAATTCTTGATTTTTCCGCTAAATTGCCACTTTATTTAATTTTATTCTTTTAAAAACTTATGTTTCTATTTATTTTAACCACTTTTTTTAATTTAATTGTAAAGCTTTACTTTCAATTATATCCATGAAGCCAGCACTGTACAGAGTTTCCGCGGATGGGGTTTACAAGAGGACAAATGAATCAAAAATTTAATTTTTCAAGATACAGTTATTTTTAATAAAAATTTTTGCTGTTTTTTTGTATACAGGTTACGCAAAAACTTAAATGATATACCACATTAGGTACATCTAGCTTTATTAGTTTTTGAAATATGGCCATCCAAATGAGCCACACATTTCAGTTCTCCTGGCAAGTACTTGTGCTCATCGAAAACGCCCGTCAATTGTTTTTCAAACCTTACTATAAAAGAACTAAATCCTAAAAAATGTAATGTAAGCTTACAGCTCCAAGTTTTTATGTTTTTATTATTTTTTATAACTTTCAAAAATATACAGGGTGGTGTTGTGCACGGCTGATGCCTGCCAGGTGATGATTTTCGTACTTAGCATGCTATGACTCATTACTATAGAAATTTTTACCCTTACAGGTCTAACGTTACTCAAAGGGCTTACTAGCTCTGGGACTATATACAGAGTAATTATTTTTAAGGCGGCACTATTGCTAACTTCCTTATTATTGGAGATACGAATCGGTTAAATTAGCAAAGTAATAGCATCTTTTCCGCTGATTAACGTGCTGCCAACAAAAAAAACAATTGAACATCGGGTTTTTTATTTATTGCAAATATTTATTGCAATACTTTTTTATGGAACACCCTGTATATTATGTCATTATTCGAAAGATCTATCAAAGACCAATAAATCATCCTCGGGAATTTTATAGTTAAACTGGCATTTTTAAATAGAACACCTTTATATTGCATTACCATTAAATAGATATTTTAAAGAGCTTTAAGAAAATAACACATTTTTGATATATTTATTTCTTATAGTTTCGGAAATATGGCCATCCTCTGAAATTCTGGTAGTAAACTGGCATTTTTAAATAGAGCACCCTGTATATTACATCACCATTACAAAGATATTTTAAAGAGCTTTAAGAAAATACCACTTTTGATATATTTATCTCTTATAGTTTTAAAAAATATGGTCATTCAAATCTAAAAAATAGGAGGTATAATTGTCTATTTTATCTTCGACACTAAACTTAGTGCTTAAAGCTTGGAGCTGTAGAGATAATAAAAATTTAACATAATTTTCATATTTGGATGGCCATATTTCCAAAACTATAAGAGATAGACATATTAAATATGGCATTTTCTTAAAGCTTCTTAAAATATCTGTTTAATGGTAATGCAATATACAGGGTGTTCTATTTAAAAAATGCCACTTTACTATCAAATTCCCGAGGATGGCCATATTTCAAAACTATAAGAGATTGACATATTAAATATGGTATTTTCTTAAAGCTTCTTAAAATATTTGTTTAATAGTAAAACAATATACAGGGTGTTTTATTTAAAAAATGCCAGTTTACTATCAAATTCCCGAGGATGGCCATATTTCCGAAACTATTAAAAATTGGATATACCACATGAGGACTTTTTTAATGGTCTTTGATAGATCTTTCGAATAGTGATATAATATACAGTGTGTTCCATTTAAAAAATAATATTTTTTGCAATAAATCAAAAACCCAAAATTCAATTGTTTTTTTGTTGGCAGCACGTTAATCAGCGGAGCAAATGCTACTACTTTGCTTATTTAATCAACTTCGTAACTCTAATAATAAAGAAGTTAGCAACGATCACCCTGTATACGTCTATTGGTTTATAATCAGCGAAGCATGACAAACACCAGCTGAGCAATAAAACACCGGTTGGCATGGAATGAAAAACTATCAATACAAACAAACTTCAACGTTTAACAGACAGTTAAAAGTAAAACACACACAACGTAGAGATTTAGGTAATATTACCTAAATACTTAAATAAAAAGGAAATATTATATTATAGAAAATATCCACAATTAGAGAAAAAAGTTATAATGAGCGAACCTGCAGAAACTGATCTTTTAGAAGGTAAGTTAAGTTTAAAAAATAAAAGGTTTTTTCTGATTTAAAATTATTTAAAAAAATGCATTTCGGTAATTGTTTACTTATCGGACACTATGCTGATTTTAATGATTTTTGGCATAGTGGTATCTCCTGCGGCGCTGATCACAAATTTAAAAGGACTTTAGTCGACAATGTTTTATTCTTGAGAGATTCAAGCTTTAAAAGCAAATTTATTTTCTTTTCACTATAGTGTCCCCTCTTTTTGCAAACAATTATTAATTACAATACTTGGTAATTATTTACAAACCGGACGCATCACCGATTTTAATAAATTTGAGTTTTCTGCTAAATTGGTACTTAATACTTGATTTCCACCTCTAAAAACCCCATTGTTCTACTTATTTTACCCATTTTTTCATAAAATTGTAAACCTTTACTTTAAATGCAATTTTATGGAAAAAAGGCGTAAAATAAATAAAAAATGGGGTTTTTAAAGGTGGAAATCAAATAATATAAGTACCAATTTAGCTTTTAAACAAGAATTGAGTGCAAAAAGAAGGGGAGAAATAGTGAATTTAGGTGAGTTTTGGATATCAAGTCTGATGATAATTATCTCGAAAACGAAACGAGTCCGACTAAAAATTCTTTAGGTTCGTAATCAGCGCCCCAAATAACCCCCACATACCAAATTTCATTAAAATCGACGATGCGTCCGGTTTGTAAATAATTACCCAATACTTTATTAACCTCTTTAAAATCTGTTTTTCAATTTATTTTTTCCCTTTTTTATTAAATTACAAAGCTTTTAATTATTTTATTCGCAGTCACTACGTTTATATCGAATAGTTAACGCTAGCTTGAGTTAAAGCGGCTTGAAAAAGCGATATAAACGCGCTTGAAAGTGACTTGAATCGTTCAAGTCAAGTCAGAAAATAAGTTGGGTTGACTTCATCAGTGTTAATTTCATATATGATTTTGACATTTTTATGAAAAATACGAGTTGGAAAACAGGTAAAAAACTTTAAAACACGCTCACACCAACAACAGCAAACAAAACGGGAGGAATGAAAAAGTGAGGTTTGTTTTTTATTTGATGTCTACTGTGAAGTTGGATGCAAAACTGCCGCATGCGTACGACGATAGCCTGAAATGTGCTTGACCTCGATTTTCAATCGACTTTCAAGCCACCGAAATAAACATGTAGACTTGGAAATCGCTTCAAAGCTGCTTTGTTTTTAAGCCAGCTTGAACTATTCGATACAAACGTAGTAATAGACACATGCTTGAAGTGTTTGAAGGGGGAGAAGGTAAAGCTTTTAAATCTAATAGAAAAAAGTGTTAAATAAATAAAAATATTAGATTCTAAAAAGTGCAAATTAAACATTGTGTCCCATTTTAGCTTTAAATCGAGAAGAATTGTATGCAAAAAAAGAAAATATAATGAAGATAAGGTTTATTTGATTTTTAAGTTTGATAATGTTCGAAACGTTTTTGACTAAAACTAGTAAAAAATATCGATGTTGTTGCAACTAAGCAAAAATAGGATACATTTTGCTGCCAATTAAATATTTCTAAAGTTTTTAAAATATTTCTTTTCCATAAATGTTTTAATGATAATGAAACTTTTATTATTATTTTTAGCAATAAAAGATTCTTTACAAAAAGACGGAACTCTTGGCAGATTTAAAGGAGAACTAAGAGCAGCTGTAATGAATGTATTAAATAAAAACACCGCAAGCGGCGAAGCTCCAAAATTCCCGAAGAAACGAAACTAATTAATGGATTGATACGGGAATATCTTTCGTGGAATGGATATATTTATACAGAGCAAATACTTTCAGCAGGTTAGTTATTAGCAAAAGAAGCTTACAAATTGTTTTTATTTAAAGTTTTCCAAGGCCCTTAGTTTTCTAGATACGAGTAGGTACACGGTGATCGTCTATACGGGCTTCGCCGTTTTGTTTTTGTGCTAGTGGAATGTCTCAATTAATTGGCGAAGATATTATAAAACACTTTAAAAAATGTTAAGCTCCCTGCGACAACCGCATCGTGATTACTTTATTTGTCATAAAGTTTTTAGCAATCAAAATGGGTAAAGTATAGACGGCCACCCTGTATTCAGCTGTTTTTATACTTTTTGGACAGTCTGTATACTTGTAACATTTTAGAGTCTGGACAAGGCAACGAGCGAGTCAATCGAGATTTTTTGACGACAAAGCTTGGGGTGTTAGATGATGCGAAAACAGCAAAAATTCCTTTACTCTATTATATTGTATCTGCATTTCAAAACGGTGAAGAAGAGTAAAATGTAAAATTTTATAAATAAATATAAATTAAAATCAAAATGGTGTTAATTTTTAAAATAAATAAATATAACAATTACAAGTAAAGTTTTTTAAATATTTTAAAGAACACAGAGTAAATACAATACCTACAGCTAAACTAAAGGCAATAAACAGATTATTTAAAATTGTAATTTTGACTTCTTGGCAGCTTGTTTATTTAATTTAGTTCCGGGTGACAAGTTTAGCCCTCTTAACTTTTTAATTGTAGAATTTAAATAAAAAATAATTAGTTTATTAGGTTTTTTTTTGTGGTTTTTGGTTTAGTAATTAGATTAGACTGTCTACGGATAGGAGTTAGAAAAGGACAAATAAAAAAAAATAAGAAAGAGTGATTCTTAATAAAAATTATTTCTTGTAAGAAATGTGATTTACGTAAAACTTAAAAAACATTATTTTTCTCCAAGAGAATAAAAGATTTACATTTATAAGAAAATATCGTTAAAAAAATATTTTTTTACGACTGCTATGAAAAGGGTCTAAAGTGAAGTGATGAAAGTTTTTTTGTACCTTACACAGAGATCACAAATTATCAAAATACCCAGATGCGAAACTAAGCGTGTTCGTTGAAATCTCTCACCACTATCGTCCCTCCCACTGCGTGGTGGATATATACCCCACGATTTAGTACGTGACCTAATGCTTATCTAGGTGTCAGTTGGTCCCATACTTTTGTTGGTATAGAACGTGAGCATAAGTTAGTTAATTGTGTTTAGTTGTTTGTCAACTTTTATGTTTTTTATTATTAAAGTGTTAGTATAGTGTCTTGTTAATTTTTTTACCGTTTAATATGGGTTATAAATGTGTATATTTATTCTGTTCCTCCATCACCGGGAGCTGATCACTTTTTAGATTCCCAAAGGACCACTAATATTTTAAGACTATTTAACATAAATACAAAGCTTTTACAAATTATTTAGATATGTTACTTAAGTTATTGATATTAATCAGTATGTGCCTAAACAGAGGAAAATATTGTTTTATTTATAGCCTCACGGCCATTTAAAAGGCTATATTTCAAATTTAAAAATGAGATGTTTTTTCAGTATTTGAAAAAATTACATACTTCCAAATAAAAAAAAACAAATCAATTAGTTTTGGGTATTACTAAAGCAACATCTGCATTGCTTTAAAAAATTGCGTCGGGGTTTCTTTAGAAGCTTGTGTTACTCGGCTTTCAATTATTCTGTTTCAATCCCCAGTTATATAAAACTTTTTAATACACAATTAAGCTAAAAATACGGAATACCATTTATTAATTTAATAAGCAGTTTTTGGGCAAGGTTTTTTTTTAAATGGCTTTTTGTTAAACATTCTAAACCCCCATTAGTTTAATCGTTTTTAAAAATGTTTTGTGCAACCAGGTATAGACATTTTATTACAGGTTGATCCAAACGTGACATCTACTAACAATACTTACCGTTCAAAGAATGGGTAAAATTTTTAGTTTGTAAATTCCCAATTAGTGTATTATTTTTTGTTCCGTTTCCCACACATAAAAAAGCTGCATAATTAGTTAATATAAAAGTCTATCTCTCCTTAGAGCCTTGGTGCGGTTTAACCTTTTACAAATTTAAAATATTACGATCCATACATTGGTGCAGATGTTCCATTTATTCTTTCTCAAGGTCATAGAAACAAGTAAGCGTAATTTGCCGCACTTTCGCATCTATATATTCTGATAATTTTGTGCAGAGACAAAGTTATTTTTGTGTAGAAATATAAATGAGACACACTGTATATACAATTTAAACACAATAATATATACTGTTCAACATTATATTTAATAAATTTAGTATAACAAAACAATAATTATTGTCTTACAAGTGATATAAAATTCTTGTCATTCCCTCTTGGGCTCTCTGGCAACCACAGCAAGATAACAAAACGCACCACATCTGGGTACTGGCTGAGCAGCTAGAAAAGCACCACCATCGGGAGAATTTTGATACAGCATGGGTTTTTTTGGACCACCATGTTGGCCTTTCCCTTCGCCCCACTCATCGAGATTTACTTCTGTTACTCCACCAGGCTAAAAAATTCACAATTTTTTTGTTTAAAATACAGGGTGACCAAACTTAAGTCGGCACTACAACTAAGTTGTAGTATTTTTGTCCACTGATTAACGTGCAGCCAACAGAAAAACAATTGAACATTGGGTTTTCGATTTATTGCAAATCATATTTCTTTTAATTTTTTTATTGATTTTTATATTATATCACCATTTGAAAAATTTATTAAAGAGCTTTAAAAAAGTTTTCATGTAATATATCCAATTTTTATTTGTTTTAGAAATATGGCCATCCTCAGAAATTTATAGAAATTGGCATTTTGAAATAAAGTATCATGTATATTAATCACCATTAAATAGATATTTTAAAGCGCTTTAAGAAAAGTCCTTATTCGGTATATCTATCTCTTATAGTTTTGGAAATATGGCCGTCGAAATATAAAAATAATAGATATAATGCCTATTTTACCTACGACACTAAATTAGTGCTCAAAGCTTAGAGCTGTAGAGATAATGAAAATTTAACATAATTTTCAGATTTGGATGGCCATATTTCCAAAACTTTAACCTTACCAAATGTAGTATTCTCCCAAAGATCTTTAAAATATCTATTTAACGATGATGTACTATACAGGGTGTTTTATTTAAAAATACCAATTTTCTATCAAATTCTTGGGGATGGCCATATTTCCGAAACTATTAAAAATGGATATATTACCTATAGACCTTTTTAAAGGTTTTCGATAGATCTTTTTATTGATAATATAATATACACATTTGAAAGTAACCTTAACTGGCGTATCTATAGCCACGGCAGCTTCAAAAAGCTTGGATTTCTCTTTCGAGCCAAAAAGTATTTTTCCCCTTTCTAATTTATACACTTTATATGTGTCCCAAATCCGACCTCCCTTGGAATATTGTTCTCATATCTGGGGCATGGCGTCCCCCACAACCCTAAGCATTCTTGATTCTATTCAAAGAAGAGCTATTCGTCTCATTAATGATCCTTCACTTACAGAAAGGCTTCCCTCTCTTGCACATCGTCGGGCTGTGGGGGATTTATCACTTTTTTATAGGTACTTCCATGGCTTCTGCTCTGAAGAATTGTCCAGTATAGTTCCTCCACTTACGGTTCCCAACAGAGAAACTAGTGGTGCCGCGCGTATGCATCCCTTTACGGTCCAACTGGACAGGCCCCGAACTTCCCACTTTGTTCGTTCTTTTATCCCTAGAGTTTCTAGGTTGTGGAACCTGCTGCCCGCGGAGGTCTTTCCTTCCCCCAAATCTTCAAGTATTTAAGTCCCGTGTCAACAGACTCCCTCTTACCTCGCTTAAGACACCCACGGTACGTTAGTATTTAGGCTTTTAGCCTTTCTGGTTTGTCCAGAGAGAAAAAAATACAGGGTATCCGATTTTAAAAAAATACACATTTTGCAATTAATCAAAAACCTGATGTTTTTTCTTTTAATATAATAGTTAACGTGACTTTATCTGACAGTCAAAGGTCATCAGGCTGATAAATATTGGTGAATACAGCTGTTAGACAGCTACATAGCTGCCAAATTATTTAAATTTGTCAAGTTGTCAAAATAAAGTAAAAAAAATTAAAAATGTGGAACCTCATTATCAGGAGCAATATTTAGTTGACATGACGGCTGAAATATGCGGTAATTATTTATACAGTGTTTCTACGTAAGTTGGCGTCATATGGAAAACTGTTTTATTAATAATTCTATAAAAAAAAGTTATTCTTTGGAAAAAGATCTGCATGGTCCAAAACCTAAAAACCAATCACTAAATATTACATTGTATCAGTGATCTATGGAGTTTGACCATAAATATTATTTTTCTCAAGAGTAAAGTACATATGCTAATATTAAATAATTTTATAACAAAAGTTACTAAGAATTAAAAGTTACTTATCAGGCAATTTTGTTTATTTACAAATGTTTTTTTTCGGCGATAATCAAGAAAATTTAGGTTTGTAAAGGGTATTCTATTTAAGAAAAAGTAAAAAAAAATAGCATATTTTCTGACTTTCCCCATATTTTTAAAAAATTCAGGATAGCCAATAGATGCATTTTAGCTCGGAGAATTTGAAAATCATAATAAAAAACAGTTGCTTAAAAACATAAGACTAACACCATAAATGTTGCGTTTTTAAGTAACACCCTTTCTATTAACATATTTGGTTTCTATGGTCAATTCTGAGTGTTTTTTATTTAAGGTACTTCATGTCTATCTTAAACTGTTTTATCGTTAATGGAGCTTATGAGTCATAGCATGCTAATTACGACAATCATCACCTGGCAATATCAGCCCATGTACATCATCACCCTGAATATTTTTGAAAGTTTAAAAAAATAATAACAAAAAAACTTGGCGCTGTAAGCTTAAAATGTTTATAGAATTTAGTTCATTCATGCTAAGGTTTGAAAAAACATTGACAGGCGTTTTTGATAAGCACAAGTACCTGCCAGGCGAACTGAAACGTGTGGTATACAGTGCATATCTTTAATGTCCCCCCTTTTTTTTTAACGGAACAGTTTAAATAAGTTAAACTTTGGAATATGAAATGGTTGCATAAATACTATATTTTAGAGTAAAGCTGACAAAAGAAAATTTCAAGATGACGGCTGGACGCTATCTTCGAAAAAAAGTTAAATTGAAAGGGGGTCTGTGGCACATCATTTTATAGCTCCTAACGAGTACTTTATATCCCTAGAATATAAAGGCAATACCTTTACCTAATACAAAATGGCGGTACTTTTAAAATTACCTAATTATCTGATTTGGATGGCCATATTTCAAAAACTAATTACAAATAAGTTTTTTTAAAGATCTTTTAATGGTTATATAATATACAAGGTGCCCCATTAAAAAAATATATACTTTCATTTCCACCCTGTATATTTTAACCAGTATCACCGCGAACAGTTTTTTAAAGATTTTTTTAATGGTTTTATAATATACAAGGTGCCCCATTAAAAAAATGTATACTTTCATTTCCACCCTGTATATTATTTAAGAAACACCCATTAGGTAAGTACAGCTAACTTTATTAATGTCTTTACATATTTTTAAAGAAATGGTGGTAAATTTTTTTAAATATCTGTTGACTTTAGTTATGGTTCATAAATCAAAGATAGACTTTGATGCGGAATTTGAAAATATAATAAATTTTTTCAAAAAAGGTTAATTGAAAATTATGGCTTATTTTCGAAACACCCTGTATAATATAATTAAGCATGAAAGAAAACCGAAGCCAAAAATAAAAATTAGCGTGTCCAAAAGTTTTTGCAAAAAACAAAACTCTTGAATTGTAAATGAATTGTTCCACCTCCTGTGTCTTTACAAATTTTGAAAGAAATCTGTGGTACATATTTCGATACCTGTTGACTTTAGGTCTAGAACATGAGTATGTAAATTATAGTAAGATAATGATAAATAATTAAAAAATGTAAGAAAAAAGAAAAATTTCCATTAAAAAAATAAAATTGTTGATCGTAGCTTTTTGGATTACCCCACCTACATGATTTACCAAAAAATAAAGATCTTCGGGGCTGAGGGTTTTTTCCAATAACAAATCACTAAATTTTAAATAAACTTATTCTAACCCTTCATCACTCTAAATAGTTTACATTAAAATAGTTTGTATTAAAATGTTTGCATTAAAAATAAATAGGTTAATAAAATAAACTTAAATAATAATGAAAAATGTCTAATGGGTGTTACGAAAAACTAATGGTAAGGTAACCAGATTTTGGCAACATATTAATTAAGAGTACCTTAGAATAAAAAAGATTAGTTTGTCAGGAGAAAAAATACATAATATATAAAATTTATTGACTCATTACCAGTAGATGAGCGATATCAGGCAAAGGACTAGCAGGAGGCGGTTCAGTAAATGGGGGTTGCAATTCGCCTTGTTGGATATTAACAACCAAATAATACATAAAATCATTCCTTAGTTTCATTTCTTCAATAGTCCTGTTACAAGTAGCTAATTTTTTCATCCAACGAACTGCTTTTTGTCTATCTAAAACAGGTAAATTATATCCGGTGTCCGTTGATAAAAATTATGACAAATTCGATTTACCATCTGTTTTGTTTAAATTGGGCAGCATGGTCTTTGCCAAAAACATGTTGTAGTTACAGTCATAGTTCAAGTCTTCTGCTGTTTCGTTCATTTTGGAAGATTTTTAAAGTTTTTTTAACACAAAGAAATTTAGACGTTACGGTGACAGGTCACGAAAATGACATCGTTGCTACAAAAAAACTAGTAACTTACCAGTTATTACGTTATACTTAGTAAATTTCCTGAACAGGTAAAATACGGGGTTAAAAAAAAGTAAACATTTATAGAAGGGGAGCCCACTATCCTAAATGGGGATTTACTCGAGCGTCGTATTGGGTTGCAAAGCTTAGATGATAAGAAGAAAAAAATCTTATGTAATGTATACCTTTTCATCGGTGGGGAAGTGGCCAGAGCCTTTTAAATATGTCAAAAACATACTATTATTATTTTGGCTTGTGGAAATCGTTCGGGTCGTATCGGATTATATATGTTATCACCGAATTATTTTCTTTAAAATTAAAAAATAGCCACGTTCGAAAATGTTAATCCGATGTTTTTCTTTGTAGCCCTCTGTTTCCTTTACGTCAATCTCAAATTGTCAGATTAGTGAAATATACACTGTTTAGCATGTAATTAACTTACCCCATTTTAGTTGTATTTTATGATCGGCCCTGTATACGGGGCTCATATTTGGTGGAGGTACTTAACCCGGTACAAGCTATTTTCTGCACTAAATCCCGAATACATCTCTTGGGCTCCCCTACCATTATATGTTTCTTCAATGTTTGGTATTTCATTATAAAGTGAGGTCCTAAAGTCCTTCGCCCCCTTTTAACTTCTGAACCGTTCGGTATATTCTTATGAAACTTGGAACGATAATGTAGGGTGTCCGATTATATTTTGACCCACTTTGATCGCGAATAACTTTAGAACAAATAAAGATAATAAAATGCGGGTTTCGCAGAAAGTCTAAGATTTTTTTTATCATATCCTCACAACCTTCCGTTAACACAAAAGCAAATACCTTATTTTCACTATATTTTTCCTTCTTTTTTGGAAACAATTCTTGATTTAAAGATAAATTGGCACTCAATATTTGATTTCTATTTCTTGCAAACCCATTTTTCTATGTATTTTTCCCCTTTTTTCCGTATCTGCTGGGCCCCGACAAATGAAGGAAAAAAGTTGAGGATAAAAAAAGTCTTTACTTTCGTCTTTTCACCCTGTATACCCGAGCCCCTTTTCATGACATTTTACAGTTAGAGAGCAAAAAAGTTCCCCACCCTCCTCCATTTATTTATATCCATGTCACATATTTTATACCTTAGCTTCCCCAGCAAACACTATTTGCCGGCAATGTACATTTTTCATATTGGCATTGATGGTAAAGCATTGGCAATAGGTCGCAATATTATGCCAACATCTAATACGCATTAAAAAGTTAACCCTAAATAAACACTCAATTGCCAATAAATTTTACATGCAGGCGAATTGCCGGCAAGCATACAAAAATGGCGGCATACCAATCCTGATTAAATAAAGCACGCGTTTTTGTTGCAGGCAAATAAATATTGGATTTTTGAAGGCAAAGCTTCAACGCATATTCATACTTTTTAAACCATATTATTAACATTGATATTTAACTAACATTAAAGCAATTTTTTTGATCTGTTTTATTTATAATGGCAGCTAAACAACATTATTTTATGTTTTTTCACATAATTTAAAGGAAATAGCCTTTTCATAACATTTTATTGTTAAAAATCATGCAAATAAAAATTAGGTCAAACAAAATGTTTATTATGTATTTTGGAGCGAATAAAAATAAAATGATGGTAAAATTAGCTACGTTAATTTCGACCGAAGGTGACCGCTTTGTGCATTTGTTTTCTACGTGGTTTTCTAGCTTTTTAGTTTCTTTTTTAAAGAAAAGAGTTTTTAATAGACATAATTAAATGTATTCATTACCTAATAAGTGTGTGTTGTGTGATTAATTGGTGATGGCTAGTCGAAAGCAAGATATTCAAGTAGACTGTTAGGAGCTGTAAACATTTTGTTTAAAACTTTATTAAAAGTTTTAAAGACGAGTTAATAAAAATATTATATATAATTAATAGTTTTTTTGATATTCCGATAGATGGCGTAATGGACAATAAACTACTACGTTTCTGCAATATCTTTGCTTTTTATCGTCTAAACTGTACCCATTAGACAAAAATAATTCGAGAGCGGTCTGCGGTAGGTGATCTCACTTAGCTTTGAAAGAAATATCTTCGGCTAGTGTAAAAATCTGAATCTCCAAGTTGGACAGTGTTCCGAGAGATGGCACTTTGCATTGCAAGAAATTGCATGCAGTAAGGAGTTTTTTCCTATTTTAATTTTCAAATAAAATATCGCATCATTTTAGCTTTTAAAAAAGTATATGCGACAATTTTCGTCAATAAGACGTCAGCTTGCTGCTTGGGAGTATCTGCATTTGCCCACTTTCGTGTCGTTTTGTTATCTTTTTGCCAATAACTTATTAATGATGGATGCCATCATCTTAAACGCATTTTTTTGCCAATAACTTATTAATGACGGATGCCATCACTTTATCTGCAACACGTGGCCTAATAACGGCCAATTGCCCACTTTCGCGTCTTTTTGATACCTTTTTGCCAATGCCTTGCCATTAAAGAGTGTTGGCAATGCCAGTAAATTAAATGTACAACGCCGGCAAAAAATGTTATATGGGTTATATGGTATAATACATATTACCAAAAGTTTTAAAAAAGTAATTTAGCCTTACTTTAATTATTATTTTGTAAATAGCGCATAGCTAAGTTGTCGTATTTTTTTCCATTTATAGACTATTGAATAAACAGAAAAGCAATTGAAGGCTGTGCTTGACCTTATATGATTTTTTTAAAATCATAAATGTATATTAATAAATCTTTTTATACTGTTATTTTTTTAGATGATTGCAAAAAGTTATCAACAATTTTTCCATAAAAACTAAATTTAGGATGGACAGAAATTTTTTGAATGATTTGTTCCAATAAGACAAAATTTCCTGTCTGGCGTCAAAATAAAAAAATTGCGTCTGTTGGCAAAAAAAAAACTTCTTATATTTTTTGAATCACCCTAGTGGACAGACAGTCTGTGTATTATTAAAACGTTTTCGTGAAAAACTTGCAACATAAGTAACCTATTAATTATTTATTTGTGAGATTTAGGTTTTGTAAAGCTTAAAATAAAACGTAGTTTTTTTCACAAAAAGTTATTATTATTGGATTCAATAAATTTTTAAGATAGAAAATGTTACATAGAGAAAAAGCATTATTAATAGGAAGATACAAAAGAGGTACGGAGATAACGTTCTATAATTAACATAAGGACTATATAATTTCTATCGTATGTAAAACTATATAATACCTTAATATAAATATTAATATTAATAATTATATTGTGGCCCATACCAGGATCCATACAACCTAACATTACAGCACAATCTTACAGTAAGAAAATAGATAATTTCCATTATTGATAAAACAGAAAATCCGGTAAAAGTCCCAAGAGGCCTCCAAAATTAGCTAGAAAATCTGTAGGTCCATATAACTCGTGTCTTTTTGAAGTTACAAATTGCGAAGTTTTAAAATATAATATAAGTCTTGACAAATGCCTAAAAATTTTACAGGAAATATCAAATAATATTTTTATACACGTTTTATTCAAGTTATAGGGTAGTTTAAAATAATAAATTATGTGATAACTTACGTTTCTTCTTGAGAAGGTGGGATGGAAGAAATTGCTTTCCATTTTTCATGCCAATTCCAATCAGCTTGAGATGTTTCAACATCGTAGCTCAAATCGGTACATATAGGCATGCAGTCACATCGGGGTACCTTTAAATAGAAACATTGTACAGTACTAAAAGTGTATTTAAATAGTAAGAAGGGCGCAACTTATGATAGAATCATCTATACAGGGTGATTCAAAATCGATCACGAAACTTAAGATGGTGATTCTACTTGACAAAATAAGGGTAGAGCTTCATATAATTTTTTTCAAAATGTCATTCGTTTTCGAGTTACAAGCCGTCAAAGTTTAATGTTTATTTTGTTTTTCCATATTGTATTTATTTTTTAACCAATCCAGTTGATATTTGGCACACAAATCGAGCTTTGCAGATTCTAAAATTTTAAGACAAAAGTACTTTTTTAAATACCGTCAGAGGACACTTTACCTAAAACTTAATTTATTTACATCATAACTTTTTATTTTGACAAATACCGCAAAACTGGGTGCGTCATTTTATAGTCAATTGAAAACCTAAGAAATAAGGTACTCTTTATTAAAGTCGATAAACCTTACCGTTTAGGCACCAATAGACATCAAAGTTTTCATCAATAATTTCAATCAAATTACCTACATACATACAGGGTGTCCACTAACTCAACCGACAAACTTAACCAAACGATTCTGCAACAAAAAAAAAAAACTAATATAATATATCTCCTAAACGTCTTAGTATTTGAACTATAGGGTGTTAAAAATTTAAAAAAAAGTTTTTTTTAAATATTTTAAACACCGTAGTTCAAAAACAAAGACGTTTAGAACATATGTTTATATTGAGTTTTTTTCTTATTTTTTGTTGGAGAATCGTTTGGTTAAGTCTGTCGGTTGAGTTACTGGACACTCTGTATGTATGTAGGTAATTTCATTGAAATTGAGGAAAACTTTGATGTCTATTGGTGTCTAAACGGTGAGATTAATCGACTTTAATAAAGAGTACCTTATTTTTAGGTTTATGATTGTCTATAACATGGCTCTGCCAGCTTTGCGATATCTGTCAAAATAAAAAGTTATGATGTAAATAAATTTTAGGTTTTAAGGTAATGTGCCCTCTGGCGGTATTTAAAAAAGTACTTTTGTCTTAAAATTTTAGAATCTGCAAAGTTCGATTTGTGTGCCAAATATCAACTGGATTGGTTAAAAAATAAATGCAATATGGCGAAAAAACAAAATAAAAATTGAACTTTGACGGCTTGTAACTCGAAAACGAATGACATTTTGAAAAAAAATTATGAAGCTCTACCCTTATTTTGTCATGTAGAATCACCCTTAAGTTTCGTGATCAATTTTTGAATCACCCTGTATTTAAAACGCGTTCGTTAGAGACTTCTACTGCACCAATTTAAATGATTCTCTGGTTACTGAGACCTTTAAACACAATAGGTACACTATTCTTTTATGGTTTAATTCTGTGGTAAGATGGCTAAACACGATATGTCAATTTAAGTAAAATGTTTAGGATAGATCTTTTTGACTTTGATGCGCCCTGAAAAATCACAATTTCAGTACAAAATTTAAATATTACAACTAATTGTTTTCATATTTTCATATTATATTCGTATATATTCATATACCAAAAAAAAGGGAACTTTTTCTTTCACTTCGAAGTTTTTTACACTTTTAATTAGTGCTTTGTTTCAATGCCTACTACAATAAACTTAATATTCATTTATGCAATGTATCAGTAAACCTGACATCAACTGAACCAAACGGTCAAGTTACCTTGGATTTCGTCATTATTTCTTTTAGTTCATGGTTCACTCGTTTTAAAATTTGACATTTGGCAAACAAAATTTAATAGAAATTATTGAAATTACTATTAAATTTTGAATTTGAATGACTAAAAAATTAAAAAGGAATTTATACTGTTTTAGTATTATTTCTACAAAAGTAAGTACATACCATTTTCTAAAATTAAATAATAAATGAAAAGTTATGAAGAGCATAAAAAAGAGCTTAAAAAAAGGAAGCTATAATTTTTTGTTTCAATATAGGTAATGGTTATGCTGCAAAAGTTAAAATTAATAAGTTTTGATAAATAAAACACGTATAAAAGGGTATTTTGGGAAATTTTTATACTGTCGTGGAAAAATTATAGTATGTAACACATGCATAAAGTATTTTTTTTACTTACTTGTTACATAAATTAATAATATTGGTTTAAAAGTACAGTAACCGGACTTATTAGGTATTTATTATCAATTTATAGTGGCCAAAGTATAGAAAAGTTTAAAAATCATTTGATAAAAGCTTTTATTTTAAAGTGCTAATAACTGTCTAAATCCCGTCGAATTCGATGGGATTTAATCCAGTTTTTATTTAATATAGTGTTACTAAACTTTTTTAAATTAGTTGCCTATCTTGCAGGTTTTTTTTTTGTTAAATAAATTATAAATACCTGGAACTCATCATCATTTTCTTCAGTTTCATTTTTAGATTTATCTGTTAACTCATCTAGTTTTGAGACAAGACCTTTTGTTTGTAGCCATCTCTCCGCTATATTCATGCATCCCTTTTTTGCAGCACCACATATTTTAGTACCATGTTCCCTAAACAAATAAAACACCAAAATTAATCTATAGGGCGTGCCAAAAATATACAAATGGCTATATTAAAAAAAAATGAGGACCATAGATGTTCGTGACCCAGGACAGATTTTCGTAACCAATTTCCTCTCAGTCCATAACTCGTAAAATGCTTTAAAAGGGTCAGCTGCGGCGACGAGGGTGAAATTATACAGGGTGCTCCAAAAAAAAGATCTATATTTAACGTGTGTTTTTTAAAATGCAACACCCTGTATAGCGTGGACGTAAATAGTCCCCTCTCCTGCTTACTTTTGCACCCTTAATTTTTCTTTATAAAATTTGGATATGACTGATGAGAGAATGTAAACTACTTTTTGACTTAAAAATGATAGTTGCAACAATCAAGATGGCGGATGGGCTCCATCTTAGAAAACAATTTATTGAAAAGGGGGTTTTGTGGCATATCATTTAAAAGCTTTTGACGAGTGCTTTAGAACCCCAGAATATAAAGTCAATATCTTTACCTATTACAAAATGGCGGTATTTTACAAATTACTTAAACTTCTGATTTGGATGGCCATGTTTCCGAAACTAATAAAGTTTGGTTTACTTAATATGATATTTTCTTAAAGTTCTATTAAAGATATCTTTAATTGTAAATTATTATACTTACAGGGTTGCTTTATTTAAAAAATAGGTACTTTTTGTCCTACCCTGTATTTTATTACCAATATCACTACTAGAAAGATATTTAAAAGGGCTTTAAGAAAATACCATATTAAGTACATTAACTTTATTAATTTCGGAAATATGGCCATCCAAATCAGGTATTTATGTAATTTTTAAAGTACTACCATTTTGCAACAGGTGAAAAATATTTACTTTATATTCTAGGGTTTTAAAGTACCTGTCAGGAATTTTAAAATGATTCGCCGCAAGACCCCCTTTTCATTCCGTTTTTTTTTCCCAAGATGGCGCCCATCCGCCATCTTGATTATTGCAACTATCATTTTTACGTCAAAAAGTAGTTTATATTCTCCCATTAGTCATACCCAAATTTTATAAAGAAAAAATCAAGGGTACAAAAGTTAGTAGGGGGACTATCTACGTCCACACTGTATATTACTTCAGTTTTGGATTGTATAAATGAAAATAACGTACATTTTACTGGGTGTCCTTAGCCGGTGGCTCGCCCCTATAACTTTTTTGGTTTTTAAGATATTAAAATAAAATATAATACGTAAGAATGTCAGATAAAAATGCATTGTTTGGATATGAAGTTGTTTTTTATTACTTCCGGTTTAGCCGGAAAATACCCTAACTTTTTATTTTAAATGGGATCTCCGGTATATCATTACTTATTTAAATAGAAAATGTCATTCCGAGTAGGTACAATAACACTGCATTTGCAACTTTTTGACACCTAACCTCCATTTTTTTTAATTTTTAATTTTAAATTTAGAGTGCCATGAATACTATAAAGCAACAAATTTTGGATCAAATGTTCACGGAAAAATAGATGTAACAATCTTTTGTTTTTATAGCCTCTTCAGAGCCGTCTAAAGTTTGCAAAATCGTATAATTCAGCTTTTTCAACTGGATCAAGGGTGGCTCACTACAATAGCTCAAAAGAGCATTTTTTTACCAACAATTTGATACCACACAGTCAATATTTTACTTAGGGCCTAGGACTTAGAACTTAGGACCATAAATACGATTTCGCAAACTTTAGATGGCTCTGAAGGAGCTATAAAAAACAAATGATTGTTACATCCATTTTTCGTGACCACTTGATCCAAAATTTGACGTTTTATAGTATTAACTAACTACAAACCGAAAGTGATAGGAAACAACCTAATATGTAAAACAATGAATTTTTATGTGACATACCTACGTACCAAATTTTTAGAAGAAAGCTGGACGTAAATTTAGCGAAAAAATTGGACTTGAATTTTTGAAAATTTCAAAATCAAAAATGCACAGGGTTTTTAATTATATTTTACCACCTTCTTTTAACTATAACCAAGAAGGATAAAAAAAGAATGTCCTGTATAAAAGGTTTCCCCTGTATAGGCTCTATATACAGTGTGTCTACGTTTGGCGTCATATGGAAAACTTTTTGATTATTGATTTTACGAAAAAAGTTAATCTTTATAAAAAGTTCTGCATGGTCTAAAACCTAAAAAGCAATCATCATAGAACAGTTTCAAATATATATATTTTTTAAATGTATTAGTAACAATACATAATATACTAAAACATAAAGAATGTAAAATGCCACTAATATACAAACTTAAATTTTCTCGATTTTCGCAGAAAAAGAACCTTTTTTTAGAAATAAACAACATTTTATATTTGCAAGTAATTTTTAATTCTAAACATCTTTTTTATGACAATTTAAGATATTAGGAAAAAATACAGGTACTTTCCTCTTGAGCAAAAATTACATTTTTAGCCAACCTTGTAGATGACCGACACAATTCAATATCTAATAATTGTATTGTAGGTTTTCGACAATACAGAACTTTTTATAATAAATAACTTTTTTCGTAAAATGAATAATAAAAATTTTCCCATATGACGCCAACTTAATTGCCTAGACACACTGTATATATATAATGAAAATGTGGTAAATGTATATAAGTGGTTTCTTAAAGTACATACATAAGACGTTTTAGATATATGTACATAAGACGTTCAATTTAGATCCCTGGACGTAATAACGTAAAATGGTTTTAAAATGTACGTCTTATGTATTACGTTAAAGTACACACATAAGACGTAAAATGGTTCTAAAATATACTTCTTATGTACGTACTTTAAAATACATCTATAAGACCTAAGATGGTTCAAAAATGTACGTCTTATGTACGTGCTTTAAAGTATATACATAAGACTTACATTTAAGATCCCTGGACGTAACGACATAAAATGGATGCGCTGATTGGGTGTATATTATATAAGATTGCTAGAATATTAAATGTACCATTATTTACATTTAAAATTTTTACTAGAAATTATACAGGGTGTCCAAAAATTATTATAATATTAAGAATAGTATAGTAGTACTATATAAGTTTATTATGGACCTTTTTTTGGGACACCCTGTAAAATTCATTATTAGAGACGCAGCTGATGCTCACAACTATTCCAGTGTATCCAGTGGTATTAATTTTTATAATTTTAGTTACTTACTTGGCATATAAAAATTTACGCAGTTGCATAAATCAAGCGTAAAGTTGGTCAGACATTCCAGTTGACAATTCTGCTGGGTATAAATTTTTAAATACTTTAGTCTCCTTTCTGATGGAAAATAGCATTCCCTTCTTTTCGGATGGTAAACTTTTACAGTACTGGAAGTAGTGGTCATTACTGGTTGTAGTGATCCCAATACCACTTCATTCAGAGGTACTCGAAAATACTGGTTACTAGGTCTTGGTACTCTCATAGGAGTGTGTAAAATAACCTAAAAATATTTTATGCAGTCCCGTGTTAGAAGGGTTTTATTATGACACTGCTAATTTTCACTAAAAGCGTTTTGCCAGATAGATTATAGGTCTGCATAATTGTACGGCTTAAGAGTCATCTTTGACCAAAAACTGACCTGGGAACCACACTTAAGCAAAGTTACTCAGAAGGCAAAAACTACCCTGGGTAAATGCCGTAGACTTTGCGGAAAGAATTGGGGACTCAGTCCGAAGATGAACCTATGGTTATACAAAATGGTCGTCAGACCAATGGTAACCTACGGTTCAATTGCCTGGAGTGCAAAGACGCTACAAAAGGCGGCAATAAGACAACTACAAAGTATACAAAGACTCGCTTGTCTATATATTACGGGGGCCATGAAATCGACCCCAAATGCAGCTCTAGAAGTGCTGCTTAACCTACCGCCTCTTCACATATTTATACAAAGTGAAGAGCGGTACAATACCGTCTCAAACAAGGCCAGAGTCCTATCATAGGACAAGAAAGGGCCATACAATGGAGATTTAAGGAGGACCGACCAAGAAGTCAACTCACTATGTGAGATGCCTTCGGACAAAATGGTACCAAGCTACGGGCTAAACAAAAATATTCAAACAATTCTACCGGATAGAAAGGACTGGGAAACAGGCCCTCCCTTTAAAGCCGACCTAATCTGGTATACAGATGGCTCCAAAACGGACCCAGGAGTCGGAGCAGGTACTATATATGGAGACAAACCGAGGACGAAAATAAACATCGGTCTCGGACAACACCCTACGGTGTTACGGGTGAAAATTGTAGCTATAGAACAATGTGCTAGGGAAATCACCAAAAGGAGTTACATGGGTACCAGGACATAAAGGCCACCAGGGCAATGAGGAAGCCGATAAACTGGCAAAGGAGGGTGCAGGCAGGGCAATGGTAGGCCCCGAGACCTACTGTGGTATTCCGTCATGCCAAGTAAGGTAATCTATTAGACCATGGATCATGATGGAATCCCAAAACTGGTGGAGCAGAACACCAGGACAACGTCAGGCGAAAAAATTCATAAAGGCATACTCGCCGGAATTTACAAAAGACCTTCTGAATTACAACCGGAAGGCAGTAAGAAGTATAGTGGGTCAACTAACAGGTCACTGCAGACTGAATAAACACTTAAAAATAATAGGCCTGGCAGAAGAAAACCCTTGGCAGGTTCTGCCAGGAAGAAGAAGAAACCGCAGAACACATATGGTACTATTGCGAAGCCCTTTGTCGACTGCGGTTTGCAAGGCTGGGTGAGAAAAACCTAAAACAAACATTTACCAAGGAGCCAGTTTCAAGATTGTGGAGTCTCATTAAAGAGACCGGCTTGGATAGCGTGCTCTAACATATGGATGGAGGATACACAATAAACCTGAGCTGGTTGCAGTGTTAGAGGATTACAATCCACCTCCAAGCTAATCTAATCTAATCTCCTTTACAGCAGTCCTTTATTTTATTAATGATAATTACGAAATAAGGCCTGTCAAAATTTAACTTTTGTCACATTTTGACAAGAACAACAACAATTGTTGTTTTTATTTTGCACACAGCTTTTCAGCTGGAAAATAAAAAAACTTTTTAGTAGGTTTTCCTTCTTTTTTTTGTTAAAATACCATTTAAGGCCAGTTTTTACAACTATGAGTTTTAAAAATGTATCCGTCGTCTTTTATTAATTTGGCAACTGACCCTTTTTCAAGCCACCCTGTAGGGAGATGCTTTTTTTTTTGTTAATAATTAAAAAGTTTTCATTTGGTAAAAACTTTCGAAGACAAGCTGTATGTAGCAAACAAATATAATATTTCTCCGATCAGATAGAAATTTACATATTTCCAATATGTTTTCGTAACTTCAAAAGGCATTATTTCTGTAGGTAGGAGGCGTTGCTGGGCAATGTACTTTTTCGGCCATAGCCGGGATTATTTTTCGGACGCCCACCATTCATATGCTTTTAATATTCGCTAATGACATTTGTCGAAGTCAATCAACAATACATGATAATGTGATACCATAGTAACCTATTATATCAAGATCAAATAAATATAATGTTTATATTCATTAAATTAAAACAATAGTATATGGTGTAACATCTAGGAAAGGCGGATGACACTTTAGCCGAGTTTAGCAATGCTCCACAGTGCTACTATTACTACTACTACTATAATATTTTTTTCCGATCAAAATAATTGCCTAAATTTCGTTTGAGGTAGCATAATGAATTCTGACTATGGTATCACATTGTCTTATATTGTTGATTGACTTTGACAGGCGTCATTAATAAAGCTGAGCGTCCGGATAAAATATTTCCGATCATGACCAGTAAAGTACATTGCCTAGCAATACCTACCTACAAGAGTAAGGCATTTTGGAGGTAAGAAACGTATTAAAAATATGTAGGCTTCCATCCGATCGGAAAACAACATTGTTTTATGCGGCTCAAAGCAAAAATTTAAGAATTATTTTGATCGAATAAAAAAATATGTGCAACTTGTAGGAAAAGCATATTTTCGGACTCTTAGTGGCTGCTGCCAGCAAACTCCACCATCGTCCAAATATGTATTGCTTTTCCTACATGTTAAATATAGGTTCTATTTCCCTAGTTTATATTAATGCATTTACAATTTCGACAACTTTAACTGTAATAAAATAACACAAATAAATACTAACCC
This sequence comes from Listronotus bonariensis, assembly GCA_014170235.1. Classification (NCBI taxonomy): domain Eukaryota; kingdom Metazoa; phylum Arthropoda; class Insecta; order Coleoptera; family Curculionidae; genus Listronotus; species Listronotus bonariensis. The sequence goes on along the minus strand of JACEGR010006033.1, from coordinate 30,896 downwards.
TAAAACCTTGTAATGATTCTTTACAAGTATGATCAATGTCATCTTTTGTAGCCATTAAAGATACTCCTAGTGCATTTTTGACTCCGGCAAATAAAGCTCTTCGTGGATATGTATATAGTTTATCATTTTTAGAATAACCATCATCCAAGTTCCAAGTAAGGTTCTTTTTATCGGGGTTACGTAGAAAATTATCATAGTGTACTCTAAAATTATTCGAGTTAAATAAATACTTCGTTTATATCGGATAGTTAAAGCTAGATTGAGTTAAAGCGGCTTTAAAAAGGGGCAAAAAAAAACGATATCAACCCGCTTAAAAGTGATTTGAATAGTCCAAGCCAAGTTTATAAATAAGTAGGGTTGACTTCACTGAAGAAGCACAATTACTACATTTATATCGAATAGTTGAAGCTAGCTTGAGTTAAAGCAGCTTTTAAAAGTGGCTTGAAAAAAACGATATAGGCGCGATTGAAAGTAACTTGAATCGTCTAAGTCAAGCCTGAATATAAGTAGGGTCGACTCAAGTGTTGACTTCACTGAATCCGATAAAAAACACGATATAAACGATTTAAGCGGGATTAATAACTGCCTAACTTCAGATGAATGCTCCCTCGAACGTCATCAGTATCAATTTAATATATGATTTTACATTTTTATAAAAAATATGAATTGAAAAGCAGGTAAAAAACTTTAAAACACGCTCACTCAATAACAGCAAACCAAACAGGACAAAATAAAAAGTGAGGTTTGTTTTTTATTTTATTTCTACGGTGAAGTTGGATGCAAAACTGCCGCATGCATATGACAATGGCCTGAAATGTGCTTAACCTCGATTTTTAATTGACTTTTAAGCCACCGAAATAAACACGTAGACTTCGAATTCGCTTCAAAGCCGCTTTGTTTTCAAGCCAGCTTTAACTATTCGATATAAATGGAGTGAATATAAACGATTCAAGCGGGATTAATAACTGCCCAACTTCAGATGGATGCTTTTTTGAACTCAATCAGTGTCAATTTCATATATGACTTTGATATTTTTATAAAAAATATGAATCGAAAAAGAGGTAAAAAAGTTTAAAACACTCTTACACCAACAACAGCACACAAAAGGGGACGTGTTTTTCATTTAATGTCTACTTAGAAGTTGGATGCAAAACTGCAGCATGCATATGACTCTGGCTTGAAATGTATTTGAGCTTGATTTTTAATAGACTTTTATGCCACTGAAATAAACATGAAGGCTTAAAATTGGCTTTAAAGCCGCTTTGGTTTAAAGCCAGCCTCAACTATTCGATATAAACGTAGTCAAAGAGGCCTTACATATTTTTTACAGATATCAAATTAAGTTAACCCATTGTTCCTAAAAAATCGGTTGTCTGCAAAGTAGGTTTACTGAAGATAGTTGAACGGGACAACGTCATAAGAAAATACTAATGGAATGGTTGCATTTTTCAAAAGAAAATTAATCAATTGACACCACCTTCACTATTCACTGCACTTTATACTTAACGAAAACCTGTAAATGTATTATTGTACAGCAGCTGTCCACGCGCAACGCTCACTCAAGTAGAAGAGAAACAGATGTCGAAGAGACCGATTGTGATCCGCGCTCTCGCTTGCACTTCAAGCCTTAAATGAAACACGCGAGGTAACGCCGCATAAGTCATGTTTTTTGGTGCGTGCTGTCGGCTCCATCGAATTATAAGACGTTGTCAAGTCAAAAATCTATTTAATGAATCAATAATTAATTTAATGAATGATCTAGAATCAGTGTATATTTACGAGTTTAAGGAGCATATATTGTTTTCTTTTTTACAATGAGGTGACTTTTTAATAATAAAAAAACTAATTTTAAAATATATATTTTAAATACTTGCATATTTTCTCTATAAACATCTTCTCTATCTAGCATATTAAAAGTGTAACATATCCCTTCATCGGTAATGATAGGAACAAACATTTGATCACAATCAATTTGCTGTCCCATCCAAGTACACTCGAAAAGAAATTTGTCCCTTCTTGTCTAAAAATGAATACCTTTTTTAAATTGTGTTTTTAATATACAGGGTATTCCATTTAAAAGGAAAAATGGCGTATTTTTTTACTTTTTCCGCATTTTTTGAAGAATTCAAGATAGCCAATAAATGTATTTTAGCTCGAAAAATTTAAAAATCCCAACTAAAAAACATTTGCGTTAAAAACAAAAGACTTGCACCATAAATATTGCGTTTTTAAATAAAACGCCCTAATCATTATGCCATTTTTGGATTCTATGGACAATTCTCAAGTGTAATACGGGTACTATAAGTCTATCTTTAACTGTTTTTGAGTTATTGATGCTTAAACAGTCACATTTTCGGCATTAAATATATCAATATTAAATAAAGTAATGCAGGTGATCACCTGATACTTCAAACATTTTTAGCTGTTAGTTAGTAGATCTTGTTATAGTTTTTCATAATCAATTATTCTTTAGAAGAATAGCTACAGACAGTATTACTTAATTACAACTGACAAGAAAATGCGATTGACGCAAAAAGAAGAATATGAAAAACTAAATTAAAATCTACTAATAAGTAATAACTTCAACGACTTTGAAGTATCAGGTAGGGTAGGGCGGGGCTAGTTGAGCATAGAGGTAAGTTGGGCAATCAAAATATCTCAAAAACTATCGACCGCACGCGAAAGCATTAAATAGCGCAAAGAAGGGGTTGCGCAAGGGGAACTGATTGTGCAACCACTAGTGGTGACGCGGCGATCGAGAAAAGTATCCGTGCGCATTGTTTATTTTGTGATTAAAAAGTAAAATAATTGCAAGCCGGAAAATGTTATCTGTAATAGTTAAATGTATTCCGTTCTCAATCAGGTAAGTGTTAATCTTAAGTAAATTTATTGCAGTTTTGATATGTATAAAGATTTTAAATGCAATTCTAACCGGTTTTTTAATAAATTTACTTTTTCTTTAAAATTACAGGTTGGGGTTAGTTGAGCTACAGTTGCCCAACTAACCCCACGGTTTTAAGTATAAAATGATTAATTTTTTATTTTTTAGGATACGGACTTATAACAGTAAAACACTAAAGTCTTCTCAAGATTTAAAAGAGGCTGCAACCCAAACTTTATACAAGCAACAAAGAAAACGAGCTGACCTATCTAACTTATAAATTTTCTCTGGAAATAGTTCGACCATACCCAAAGGCTGGTCCAAGAAAAGCTGCAATTTTAACAGATACAGAAGGCATTACAAGAGAAGCAAAATAAAACTGCTTAAAAAGTTTAAAAAACAAAGATGAATTGATAGATATTAAATCCAATAGTTAAGCTAAGCTAGGTACATTGCTGTTTTATTAATAAGATTTGTTGTTTTGTCACTATAAGATTACAAATATAAAAAGCAAATTGTCAAAATGTATTTTTATTGTAAACGGATCTAACATTCAAGCTATGATTTGACTATACTTTTTAAGTGTTCCACTAGCCCCATACCCTTGCTCAACTTACTCCACGTATGGGGTACGTTGGGCATACTTGACTATCTACATTAAAATAGATGTAGCTCCTAAGATTAGAAAAAAACTACTATGGACACTATTAATAAGGAATAAATTGCTAATCGATCAGTATGCGTTATAAGCCATTAAGACTTATTTTTGAGGAGGTATAACCGATCAAGTGAAAAATTGCTCAACTAGCCCCGCCCTACCCTACCACCTGCATTACCTGCATTTTATATTGATGTACTAGTTAAATTAATAATATAGGCCGAAAATGTCACAGTTTAAGCTTCAATAATTCAAAAATAATTAAAGATAGACATATACAGGGTGTCCCACCGAGAACTGCCGCGATATCATGGCGTACCAATATTTTTCTTAAAAATATTTACCTTGAACCCCTCGTGAACGACACTGGTAATTTTTTTTCTTGCATGCCAAGAAATGTTTCTTGGTGCATTTAAAAATATTTAAATTTGTATAAAAGTTATTATATATATTATTTTAAATTTTTACACCCTGTAGTTCAAAAACTATTTAGGATATATTATGTTTATAAAAAGTTTTTTCTAATTTTCATTATTGAATGTATATCCGAAGTTTCTCGGATACCTCGGCGGCCACCCTGTATTGCGTTTATCACTGTTGACAATGTTAATATTTTGTTTTGTTTTTTTAAGAGGGCTAGAGCTCAGAATGGAACATTTTAAAACATATTTGTACTAAATTTAAAATTAAGTCCAATACGATTTGGTTATATCATAAAATATTTAAAAAAGTCTCTAAAAACCAAGAAAACAAATAATAAATTAGGAGTTAACAACATTTTGTGCCACTCGGTATATTTATTTACACTTACCGAATTTATAAAATTATAAAAATCATTGGTAAATGTTGTACTGCCCACCATGTTACTTTTTTCAGTAAATTAAAATCACAAATAAGGCTCATGTATCTAGCATGTAATTCCCTAAAAATAAAATAAAAACCTTTGTGTTAAGCCATTACAGTATTAGCAGTTTATAACAGCCGTTAATTTAGGGTGTGGTCCGGGAGCAGGGCCTACGCTTAAAGTGATTTTTGGGGGCGGAGACAACAACCAAAACCCAAAATAAAAAAAATGTCTCCAGGTACGCATGGTTTAGGCATGTGTGCAACAACCAAAGAAAGAATGCTTTACTTAGGCGTCACCTCCACCAATCAACCCATCTTTAAAAAGTACTTTTACGGCTTTTTAAGGACTAAAAATTTTATTTAATTTTTTAGGAACACACTCGAAGTTGACCAATTGGAACACGTTCCATAATTTGCAAATCGCATTTCGTAAGTATATGAACTAAGCTTTACACGAGCCAGCCGGCGTTCAATGGGCGTATGTCTACCTGTTTGCAAGATTAAGATAAATCTATTTAGCAGTCCAAAATGTAAAATTTAAAATTTGAGAAACAGCTCCGAATTGGTCATAAAATGATCATTTAGTGTGACAAATTGATTATCCATACACCGACGTTTACAGCGTGTTTAAAATATTAGAATAATCGAAAATTGTTTAGCCCCTTAAATAAAAACATGTCTTAATAAGAAAGGACGCAATTGGTCACAAAATAGTTAACATTGGTCAGTACGATTAATTAATTGGTCAGCAAAATTAAAGGAGTTCTGTATTAAATAAACATTTAAGGACGAGAAAATTTTGTAAGCGGCCAAAATTAAAAATTCAAAAACAAATTATCAAAGCAAGTAACAATTAGAGAATTGGTCATAGGTTCTTAATATTTGGTCAAAGATACTGGAATAAATATAAAGAGTTTTAAATTTTAGGGTCACTAGTTTCTATATAAATATACTTAGCACCTTAACATCAACATTCGAAGATCGTTTCATGCTGTAACAATTGGTCATGAATTTGTCACGATTGGTCATTAGGTCACAGTAATTGGTCAACAGTAAAATAGAATTAAGAAAAGGTATTTTAAATTCATTAATTGCTACATAAGAATATTTAGGATTTTAATACTGAAGTTGGGAGCTTATACGACGCGATATCAATTGATTACAAATTGGTCATGATTGGTCAATGAGCTGCAGTAATTAGTCAGCGTACAATAGACTCTAAAAAGTTGTTTCAAAATTATTACTTGTTGCATAAAAATAGGTAGCACCTCAATATCAACATTATGAGCCCATTCAATGCTATATAAGTTAAATCATGAATTGGTCACGGTTGGCCAGTCGGGCGCAGTGATTCGACAAAGATTAAAGAGAATTTACAGGGTGGTGGTTTTACACTGTTAAAAAAAACATATATGTAACGCCTAAATATGAACACTCACAGCTCATTCTATGCTACAAAATATGATTACGAATTGGTCAAGATTGGTTATTAGGTCACTGAGACCGACTGACCAATCGTGACTTATTCGTGACCAATTTTATTGTATTGTATGAGCTCTAAATGTGGATAGTTAGGTACTACATACCAGTGTAAAACCATCCCTGTATATTTAAAATAACTTCTTTTAATTCTATTTTACTGCTGACCAATTACTGTGACCTAATGACCAATCGTGACCAATTGTTACAGCAAAATATTAGAAATTTAATATTCCTTACGGTTTTCAATATACCTTGTAAAACCATCCAAAATGAAATAACGTTAAAAAATCAACAACTTTACCAAATTTAACTACTCAATTAGAAACATTTCTTAGTATGTAAGGCCAACCAACCTAGATATAAAAAAAAGCAATAATAAACAAAATTTGATGTGAGGGACCCATCTTCGGGAACTCTTTCCATCTAATAGTGGACATTTTTAAGGCATGTTTAAATGAACTTTTTATATTTTGAGGAGTAGACCTTAAAATAGGACCGGGATTACCCGCACAATAAGCCGCTCGGCTTATTGTGGCCCTGTCTTTTACGTCTGGGTGATGTCAGCCAGATGGGACCTACAGCTTAACGTGCGTTCCGAACCACGGTCCTATGAGCGACAACTTAAGACCTCGTCCCCACCCAGGGGACACTACTGAACCTACCGAGTGGGGTCCGCATGTCTACGGTTGCGTAGGACACGGCAAAGTATGTTCGGCGCCTTAGTCCTTGCTGGCTATTAGCGTCGATACTTTTTGCACTTTGTCCATCTTGTTGAGCTTACCACTAAATTTCTGACCTTGGCCGCCGGCACCTCACGTCGGTTGTGCGCTCAACGACTTGACGCCTTGCACGTTAGGCCAAACACCCGACCAGGAGGAGTACAAGTATTATTAATTTATTTTACTTACTCCGTAGTATTTAATTCTATTGAAGGTATGCTTGACAGTTTCACCAAAATATCAGTATGATTATATCTGGACTGTCTACTTTTAGACTCAGGACAAATAGTCACTGCTGGAAAAGGGATACTGTATATTGGAGTCTCACTTGTAGCAAAACTTACTATAACCGGACTTCTCTCCCATTTGATGTAAACTTCCTAATTTGATAAGCACAGACTGCAACAACAGTACTAAAAACTATAAACCACCATCCCCTAAAAAAGTTACATTATTAAGTAGTATTATATTTGAGGACTCAAATAAAAAATTATTACATATTTAAACAATATACCTGTTTAACAAATTATTTCGAAGTTAGAAAATATAAATGAGAAAACTATAAAAAAAAAATAAATACATTTTTCAATATTGCAAAGCAAAACCACAAATACAAAAAATGTTGATTTAATACATAATCTATACTTATGTTAAAAAGAGGTAAAGTTTGTAAATTTGTTTATTTGTTTGTTAGGGCTAATCTTCGGAAATACTGAACCGATCATAAAAATTGTTTCACAATCGCAAAGCTTTAGTTCAAAGTTCAGAGAAAAATATAATTAACGTCTAGCGAAGTCGGCACGGGTCGGGTAGTTCTTTGTAAAAACCTACCTCGCCAAACTACTTTGTTAATTTAATTAATTTCTATGTAATTTATTAGATTTTGGGTTAATTTTTTAATTTTTAAATTAGTAATCAGGTTTTTATTATCTCCTAACAAAAACAACTAATATTAAAAAATATGAATTATATAAACAAAAACACACCCTGTAGCTTAACAGTTAAGGGGTTTAGAATAGATTTGTTTAATCGTTTCTTCTTAGGATTATCCTAAACCCCTTTACACCCTTAAAATTCAGCATCTTATTCTGCAACACCCTGTATGATTTAATCAACATTTTAGTTCCAAGTAAGAAAAATTAATATTTTTATGATCATTCTATTTAGAATATGTATGTATTTTAAATAAAAAATAATTAATCGCCCTTTAATAATAAGCAGACCACTTTAAAGAGTATCATGTCAGTTTAAACGTTAAAACCAGAAAAAGCCACATTAGGTACGTGTTTTGTACACATGGCCGTTCCTAGGATATCTGGCGCCGTGGTGCAAAAAATAATTTGGAGCCCCTGAAAGAAAATTTTATTTCGGGGTAAAACAATTTTGAAGAGCAAAATAAAAAAAGTTCTCACCCCAATTCTTTTATTTCTACATAAATCTTTAAACTCTTTACTCTTTTTTCCCTAATAAATAAAAATTTGAAGAGCAAAAAAAAGGTTTTTCACATTTTTCCGCCCCTACAGTGTTGCGCCCTGGTGCCTTGCACCACCCGGTAGGCGCGGCCCTGTTTGTACACATAATTTATACCCACAACACAAGGGTCAGAAGGCAGGGTTACTACCAGTATCGTATTATCCATTAGGCAGAGTAGGCAACTGTCTAGGGGCCCCGTCTAAAATAGGCCCCGCCGGAAAAGAAAAGCGGGAAGTAGTTGGGCAAAATGTCGAAGGTGATGCCTTACTTTTTAAAGTTTTGCAGTACAGCGGAAGGCCCCGAGAAAAGGTGAGGACGTTTTTCTTTGTCTTTAACAAAAAGAAGAGGCCCCGATAGGTAAATTGCCTATGGGTCCCAAAACTGATAATCCGGCCCTGGTCACTACCAACAAAGCTAACCATCTTCTCAATTATCAAGCCATGTTAACATATCCGAATGACAATCAAATCATAATCAAATTGTCCTACGGACAATCATTTAGATATCCAAGTGACTGGTTGTCCAAGAGACTGGAAGTCCGAGGGAGATTTTTTTTAACTTTGAACTCCTGATAGAGCATACTTTTTTATGCTTACAGTAAAATTTAAATTAAATACCATTTAAAATACCATAATTTATTAAAAATAAAAATTAGTAAAGTAGTTTTTGCTGGTTGTCCCAGGACATACATTAAAGCCAACCAACTATTTTTACACAAAATTGGTCGACTAAGATTAAAGATATGATAACAGAAAAAAACGATCGGTCGAAATAATTTCCCAAAAATATCGACTTACCGACAATGTGCACAATACGCCATTTAAATTTTGATTTTAAAAATTCTAACGGTTGTCTAAGAGACCAAACATACAGTGTGTCCACAGAGAGACTTAACTATATCTGTAAAATTTCTTAGTTTTAATTTTTCAAAAAAGTTATTTTGTATTAAAATTTATTGCTTTATCTGGAAGTCTTAAAGGTATAAAAAAAAATCAATGTGGGCTATACAGGGTGGTTTACGCTCACGAAACTATTACCTTGAAAAATAAAAAAATCAAAAATAATATATTTTTAAACGACATATTTAGATAGCATAAAAAATTATAAAATGTGTATAATACTTTTTTTCTATTGAATATGATTTCTAGAGATAATTAGTAAAGTAAAATGAATAATTTATGAAGAAAAACATGTATAATTTGGTTTTATTACTTTTTATTGACTTTTAATAAAGTTATTTAAAAAATATATATTTTTTCTATTTATTTTTTAAAATAGTATTTTTTACGATTTTGAATTACCCTGTAGATCATAGGGCAATTTCCATTACAGATTTTAGCATTTTAGACAAGGCAAAAAATTTTCTCAGAAATTTTTTCGAAATATTAGAAATAAAAAAGAAAACAGGTATAGTTAAGTCCATCCGTGAACACACTGTTTATGCATAAAAACCCCAATGTCCATGAAGTAAGAAATATAAAGTTATTGATACTATTGTCGCATGGTGACAAAGAGTAACTTTAGAGAATTATTGCAAGATGCCTTATTAAGTCCGAGAATTATTAATACCGGCCTTATTTAAATAGTGCTTGTACCCATAATTTAGAGTTATTGCAAATCATGTGGACAGTACCATTAACCTAAAAAAAAAGGAAAACATTTTCAGTAGTTTTTCTTTATTGTTTTGTTTTGTAGGGTTTGATTTAACACAATTACAGAAATACATTTAAAAAGCAAGGTTTTAAGTATTTTTACTTCTAAAATCTTTTCGATTTTGTGGTCGGCAGCCGTTTGGTTAGACGAACAGTTCCAAAGTTAAAATAAGGTGGTTATAGGGCACGACCTAAAACTGACATAAATAAAGCCAGGACCTATACTTATTAAGGGAGTCCTTATCCTACTTTGCATCTGCGCAAGATCAGATCTCAAAATAAGGCCGGTATTAGTGCCTGGCCTTATTTTACTGTGCAATAATTCTGTTTTATTAAACAACCTTTAAATCGCCTAAAGAACTAATTTATAAGCAATAGATTGTAGAAATAATCATTATAATTATTAGTTATGGATTTGCTTTTATTTATAATAAAAAAATAATAAAATAGTGACTTATAAAACACCTAAATTTATATATATTTTTCGTTTTTTACCCGAGACCAGTACCAGTAATTTCGCGCTTGGATAATAAAAAATTGTTGGCATATTGGCCAATTTTTTGTTGGTATTAAATTTTACATTTAGATACATTTTTTTAAGTTACTTGTTTTGTTTCTAAATTTGCTATTATATTTTTTTTAGTTTTTATATTACCTACAAACAATGTTTAAAAATACAAGTTAGAAAATGCAAGTACTGCAAGCAATTTAAAAATGTATTAGTTGAATAGGGTAGTTAATACCTTATTTTTAAGTTAAAAACCAGATGTCAATGGTGTCAAAAATAATGTATCATCTAAATGAAAGAAAGTGATCATCATAAGCTAGTTGGTGACATATTATAGGAAGTCCTCAATTTCCAAAATATACAATATTCGTCTTATTTAATATATAAATGAAAATGAAGAAATATTGTTCTTATATCTGGGGCATGGCGTCCCCTACAACCCTAAGCATTCTTGATTCCATCCAAAGAAGAGCTATTCGACTCATTAAGGATCCCTCACTTACAGAAAGGCTTCCCTCTCTTGCCCATTGTCGGGCTGTGGAGGATTTATTTCTTTTTATAGGTACTTCCATGGCTTTGGCTCTGAAGAATTGTCGAGAATAGTTCCTTCACTCACGGTTCCCACCAAAGAAACTCGTGGTGCCGCGCGTATGCATCCCTATACGGTCCAACTGGAAAGGCCCCCAACTTCCCACTTTGTTTGTTCTTTTATCCATAGAGTTTCTAGAATGTGGAACCTGCTGCCCGCGGAGGTTTTTCCTCTCCCCCCCAAATCTCCAAGTATTTAAGTCCCGTGTGAACAAACTCCCTCTAACCTCGCTTAAGACACCCACGGTCCGTTAGTTTGTAGGCTTTTAGCCTTCGTGGTTTGTCAAAAGATAAAAAAATGTCACTACAGCTATATTTTTAGCGATTTATTTAAATAAATAAATTTTAAGCCAGACCAAAAAAATAAATTACATTCAATTTAAAGACTTTTTATTAGATGTAGATATTTATGTACCGGTTCAGCTAAATAACATAAGACATAGGCAATGTGAGAAAAATGACAATCTAACTAAATACCGGCGTTTACATGCCGGTATTATGTGTGACTAATAGTGCTTGTTTTGCTAATACTCGCCGATATACCAAAACCTATTGCTCATGCAGTATAAGTTGTACATTTTGGAACTAGCCGCCTTAATTACCTTTCAAAATAAGTTCTTTTTCTCCAAAATATCTAAAGCCATGTATACTGGAACAATTGCAATACTCCCTGAAATAATATCGTATACTTTTGCAAAAAACTGGCGGATCTCGTTCCTCTTGTAAAGCATTGTCAGGTGGAGACACTATTGTCATAATAAAGCTCTTCTTTAAAAAGAGTGTCTGTAAAAAACAAATTTTTTCAATAAATTTTTCTTTTTCTGAATTTATTTAAAATGATGTTTTAAAATTAATAGAGAATTATTGCAAGTTGCCTTATTAAGCTCGGGAATTATTAATACCGGCCTTATTTAAATAGTGCTTGTACTCATAATTTAGAGTTATTGCAAATAATGTTGACAGTACCATTAACCTAAAAGAGGGGGAAAATTTTTAGTTGTTTTTCCTTATTGTTTTGAGTTGTAGGGTTTTGTTTTACACAATTAAAGAAATACATTTAAAAAAGCAAGGTATTTTTACTTCTAAAAACTTGTCGATTTTGTGCTCGGCAGCCGTTCGGTTTACACGAACAGTTCCGAAGTTAAAATAAGACCGAAATAAGGCACGACCTAGACCGACATAAATAAAGCCAAGCACTATCCCTATTAAAAGAGTCCTTATCCCACCATGCATCTGCGCAAGCTCAGATGTCAAAATAAGGCCGGTATTATTAGTGCCTGGCCTTATTTTACTGTGCAATATTTCTCTAATGTCACATTTTTTTATCACAAAACGTTATTTTATTAAAAATCCGACGTTTCGTCTTCGAGACTCGCTATTATAAGATTATTTTTAAATAGTCAAAAATGTTTGTTTCTAATTTGATAAACCATAAAATAACTTATTTTTTCTTATGCGTTCCTGATTTTTTTTACAAGTAAGTAATTTCTATTTTTTGTTTAAACAACTACAAAGTGTTCACTAAAAATTTTCATACAAAAGAAACGATTCTTCAAGTAACTTTAGAACGGAAAGTTTAAAGAACCAATGTCGCACATTCTTTATTTTCAAGACACATAAAAAGTGATTTTTAGTAAAAATTATAATGCAGTGACCGCCAGAAATGTTAAACCATATAAAAACCTTGTAATTTTTGGATTTCTCAAAAAAATCTGCATATACTTACAAAATATTGATCAAAATTTAAAGAAATCAATATGAAATAAGAGAAAACTACCTTTTTTTTAAACTTAGGGGAAAATGTTATTTGGAAAACTTGTTAAGAACTTTCAACTTACCCTGTATAGAGATTAAATCGAACTAAATTTACTGCCGTAAATTATCCTTATTGCCATAAAATTTCAAAATTTGTTAAATCTTTGTTCTCCTAAAGCATTTTAGTTATATTTTTCCCCATTCAGCAACCCTATTCACCCGTCGGTTCCGCAAGTTTGTTCACTTATTAATTAATAAAAACTGAATATTTTGAATAAGCTCCACACTGTTTATACTCCAAACAGTATCTTAAATTAGAATGTATCATTAATTTTAAGAAAAACAACAAACAAAAAATAATAGAAAACCATGTTTAAAACTAATACCTTTAAAATTCAAATTTTAAAAATGATTTTGGTATCAATTTCCACTATTTTGACTAAAATCAAATATATATATATTTTATCATGGATACATACTAATAATTGTGAAAACGGTTTTAATTATAAACGTAGTAGAGCTAATTAAAATATTTAGTTTTTAATTATTTATTAAGTGAACAAACTTTAGAGACTGATGGGCGAATAGTAATGCTGGACGAGAAAAAATAGTTAAAACTAAGATTTTGCTGTAAAATGTTAATAACTTATAAACTTAGGGCTAACTTTATTCTTCGGATATAAAGTCTATATCAAAGCCCACTAGGCGAAATTCAATTTTAAAATTGAAAATATCAATTTAGGGTCTAAAAATAGCTATTAAGTATTATAGATTTTCAAAAGCTCTTTTCGTCCATAATTTAATTAATAAAAATATTTAGGATGTTTCATAAAACAAATCATATGTTTGGTTCATATCTCCCAAAATATAAATTAAAAAAAAATCTTACCCCACAACTTGATTTTACGTAAACATATCTAGTAACATTAGTTTTTATTTTTGTTGTAAGTTACAAGACAATTTAAATACGAGGGAGATCCAAAAAGAAAAAAACAATCTCGCCATGTATGTCAAAAACTAAAAGGGCCATAAAAAATCTTTTAGTGCCATCTTTCGTTTCATCAAAAAGTATTAACAGTTCGCGAAACCCGCAAGTCTCTATCTCTAATAATACCCGAGATACCTTGGAACTGCAGTAAAATCCGGACACCCTGTACATTTAGATCACTTCGAGAAACAAAAATAAATTTTTGGTTTTTTGTAGTTTAATAAGGCTAAAATTTAAAAGCCTTCTAAGATTAATGTTCTACATTATTTTCGCATTATAAAAACTTCTTCACTTTTTACTTTTATTATCATGTCTTCGTTTTTCATTTAGATTTTTCAAAAATCTTAATAAAGTTCAATTTTTAAACATTGTATTAGAAAATCATAAAAAGAAATTAATAGTTTTAAAAAGCAAAGACGTTTTTTATAGGACTTATTAAACCACAAAAAAGCAAAAATTAACTTTTGTTTTTTCAATGTACTTAAATGCTTAGGAATAGCAAAGCTTGGACATTTTTTCGAAATGGGTAATAAGGATTATTACGGGGTAAATTGGAAAAGTAAGGTTTTTTCCAATTTTTTATTAGAAGGCTCTGCTTTCAAAATATGACATAACTTCTAATGCAATAATTTTTCCAAAATAATATTTTTCTTAAATTAAAATATAAAGGTAGTTTTCTCTTTGGTCAATATTTATGAAATTGCACATACCTCGTATACGCTATGGATTATTTAAACTTTGATTAGTTTTGTGTGAGTTACAGTGTATGCAGAGATTTTTTGATAAATCAAAAATTAAAAATTTTCCATATTTAACATTTCTGGCGGTCACAGGTATAATACGTTTAACGCTTTATATCTTGGAAAACCAATTAATGTTTTTTTTTCTTAAAATTCCATAAGAGGTTTAAAGTTTATACTTTATAAACACACTGTATAGTATAAAGGGTGTCCAGTAGCTCGACCAACAACTTTAAGGGGTAATTCTACAATAAAAAATAAGAGCAAAACTTCATATGAACATATATCCTAAACGTCTTAGTTTTTGAATTACGGAATTTTAAAAGTTTAAAAAATTTTTTTCTTTTAATAACTTTTATTTAAATCTAGATATTTTTGGATAATTTGGAAGACCTTTCCTATACATCAGAAGACATTTTTCGACATACAAGAAAAACATTTACCAGTATCGTCCATGAGGGGTACAGATTAAATATTTTTTAAGAAAAAATGGTACGCCACTGCAGTTTTTAAAATAAAGATAATTTTTAAACGTTTAGTTTAAAATAAATATAATCTCTTAAATATTTTAATTTGACGTACGGTTTTCTCGTAAATAAATGGAAACTAGAAACTAGTTCTCGACATAACCAAATCCCTATTTAAATAAAGAATAAATAAGAAAGCAATTTTTACTGTAGAATTTGATATTTAGCGATATAAAATGACCAAGCTAAAATATGGTTTATATTTTTTCACGCCAAAAAATCGCAAACAAAAAAAGGTCATAAGATCAAATTTCTTCTAAACTAAACGAGAATATACAGACGGATGGATTGAATAAGACGACAAATTGACCAAAAATTTCATTTTCTGAAAAAAGTCATTCTTCATAAAAATGTTTGCTTGAAAAAAAAATAGGATATACGAAGAGGAAATTTTAATTTTGTATACAGGGTTCTGCAAAAACTTAACTGACAAGATTTTTCTTTAAGAGTAAACTACCTTTATTTTTAATTTTTTAGCAAAATAGCATTAGAAAAATCTATTTAGAATCATTTTTTAAACTATAAAACAATAATACAAAATTTTATTTAAATCCATAATTTGTAGAAAACTGGCGTTTACAGTTAAAAAATTGTGTTTTGTAGGAATTAGAAAAAGCAGGAGTTTAAAAATCAAATTATAAAAGTATTTTAGGGTCAGTTTATTATAGAACTTAAAAATAAATAATTTTTGATAACTTTAAAATAGGTTTCATGAATCTTTTTTATACCGCTGTAACTTTAAGAAAGTTATTTAAAATGTCATTCTAAATAAATTTTTAAATGATATTTTGCTTAAAATGAAAAATAAAGGTAGTTTACTCTAGTAGAAAAATCATGTTTTTTAAGTTTTTGCGAACCCTGTATACAAAACAAACATTTTCTTTTCGTAAATCCCATTTTTTTTACAAGCAAAAATTTTTATAAAGAATGACTTTTTTTTGAAAAATGAAATTTTTGGTCCATTTGTTGTCTTGTTAACCCCATCCGTGGACAGTCTGTATATTTATATTTTAAAAAAATATTTTAGAAAAATGCAGTAACGTTTCATTTTTTTCTTTAAAATATTTACCTTCAACACCTCATGGACGACACTAGTGAACATTTGTCTTATTATATGTATGGCAAAAATGTCTTTTGATGTATAGAAAACGTCTTCCATTTTTTTTTCATTGCAGAATCACCCCTTAAAGTTTGTCGGTTAACTTACTGGACACCCTGTATAGAAAGTTGTAAGTGGGTATACAATAACTTACCCTCTTTTTAAAAAACAAAAACGTATAAAGACTATATCACGATTAAGCAGAATCAGAAATACTACCTGGAAAATGGCAAAAACAAAAGTTATTTTTTTAATTTAGGCTTTTTTTTGGGTGGATAAACTAATTAGCCAACTCACGACTAATTCCAATTAGGTTAAGTAGAACGTATATTAAAACAAATGATACGATCGCAGAAGCAAAGCCTAATTAGATCAGTTTTATAATGTGGGTGATTTTTTGCACGTTATAGGTTTTGAGTAATTAAAAATAACATATAGCGTGTATTTCGAAATAAAATACGCACACGTAAAGTTTTTTTTATTTATTTAGTTTACTAATTTTTTAAAAGAAAGGAAAACACTTAAAATAAAATTAAATACCGGATAACTACAAAATTACTAGCAAGTCTGTAATTTTATTCAAAAGTGTTGTATAGTCTCTCTCTCTATTTTTTAACACGCTTTTATTAACTTGGGTTGTAACTATCTATCTATCAATCTATCTATCCATCTGGCTATGTTTGTAAAGGAATCTTTGAGCCTAATTTTAACCAACTTCCAGCTATTCGATTTCTTTGAAACTTTGCACACGTATTAAGGACCCATGACAATGCAATAATCTGCAAACAGTATCCCGTTATCCTTATTTGGATCGCCAGAAAAAAAATTCCATTATATTATAAAAACAACACCTGGGTTGCCATCTGTTGGCAACATTCCAAACTTTGCTACTCAATGGCGAAAAAATTTTTTAGTGGGTTGCCATCTGTTGGCAACATTCCAAACTTTGCTACTCTTGACAAAATGGCGAAAAAATTTTTAGTGAATAAACTGGAGCATTTATTTTTAAAAAATTAATTGATATAACGAACTAAAAAATGAAAAATAATTAATAGTTTAAAAAACTAAAAAACACGCTTTTATATGCAACCGAACTAAAAATTAGAAAATAATTTTTCATTAAAAAAATATTGTCAATTCATAGTAAAAAGCGTGGGGTGCTTAATATGTTAAATGTTATAATTATTATATTTGCCAATATCTATGATGGAAAAGTTATGAAAAAATAGTAAAATGCACCCCACGCTTTTTACTATGAATTGACAATATTTTTTTAATGAAAAAATTATTTTCTAATTTTTAGTTCGGTTGCATATAAAAGCGTGTTTTTTAGTTTTTTAAACTATTAATTATTTTTCTTGGTTTTGGTCCCTTCAGGTCCAATCCACCACTCTCCCCCTTCCGGACTATGCTTTCCAGGGCTTCGTCGGCGGAAAATCTGGATAATCGAGCTCGTAGCTCCCAGAAATTCCAAAAAGAAAACAAATAATTCAACAATCGATGCAATGCATAAATTGTCGGCTGTCAAACCAAGATCTGCTACTGGTGTTACGAATAACCTTCACACCTTCACTTTCACTACTGACAGTTCCCATGGCACGCCCATCTAATTCCCGCCATTTGAGAAATACCTCGTGTTCACCACCAAACAGGATACTATCAGCTTATAGGAATCTTCGCTCACAGCGCTTAGATCCAGAAGAAAGATGCCGTCAAGTTAGCGTAATCTTTCCTTGATCCTCGAAGGTAAAAAACGTTCGTACGACACCTCTATAGCAGCCACTCCGGGAAGAACTTTGTAGTCCTCTACGCACGTCCACACTGTCCGGAGGTCAAACAAAGAGTAAAATTAAGACATTTCGGTGTGTGTTGAAGCACAAAAAACAGTTTAATATTACCAGGGTTTTATGAAAAATTTAATATGGTTGGTTTTTGAAACACTTTACATAAAAACTTTATTTTATATATTATTATAATTAAACTGATGTTTTATACAAAATATCCGTTTATATAAAAAAACTTATCCACTCCCACATCTTTCTCGTAACAGAATACTTCCCAAAGTATTCTTTTTCACGACGTTCAAAGGAGCGGGTGATTTAGGATACCGAAGGGAAGAAAAAGTTCCTACCTACCTAAAAATGTATTAACCATCTCTTTCACATATTTTTAACCCGAAATTCACTTTTGAATTGTGGAGGGGTACCGTAACCAAAAACGTGAGAAAATGGTATAATATTCCTGATGTGCATGCTTAACGCGTAGGAGAAATGTAAAACATATTTTTTTTGTACGGGGTGTAACAAAGCAGTTTAAAACAGGGGATTGTAAAAATAAAGTCTGGTAAAATAATGTTAGGACATCATACACACCCCGTCAAAATTATCGCATATGCTCGATTTTCTCTATAAACTTTTGTATAGTGTATCTCAAAGTATATCGCTTTGGCTTTTGACGGCAATACCCCAATAAACTTTTATGATTTTATAACCTATTGTTATTGGGCAAACCCATGAGTTTATAATGACAGGGGTGGGCCAGGTATAATTTTTATTTGCATGACTTTTAACAATAAAATGTTATGAAAAGGGCATTTTCTTTAAATTATGAAAAAAAACATAAAATAATGTTGTTTAGCTGCCATTATAAATAAAACAGATCAAAAATTTGCTTTAATGTTAGTTAAATACAACAAAAACGCGTGCTTTATTTAATCAGGATTGGTATGCCGCCATTTCTGTATGCTTGCCGGCAATTCGCCTGCATGTAAAATTTATTGGCAATTAAGTGTTTATTTAGGGTTGACTTTTTAATGCGTATAGGATGTTGGCATAATATTGCCACCAATTGCCAATGCTTTACCATCAATGCCAATATGAAAAATGTACATTGCCGGCAAAAAGTGTTTGCTGGGCAATACTTAAATTAGTTTAGTAAAAAACGAAATACTTAACTTTAATAAATACCGATTTATTTTACCGCTGAAAGTTGAGCATTTTTAGTCTACGTATGACATCCCTATTTTAAAGTCATTGTAATACATAGTTTTTAGCATCTTTTAGGAAAATAATAAAATATAGGTATAAAGCTATATTTTGCTTCTTTTTTTTAGTAGGAAAAAACACTCCCTTTTTTTTCTCTCTCTCTCTCTCTTTAAACAAAATGGGTTTGATTTTGTTTTAATATTTTGTCAAATTCGTTCCATATTTTTATGTGGAAACTTAGCACAAGCAGCATTATGCAACAAATAATGTAATAATTTGTTGCCTAGGAAGCACTCGGCGTAGCTACGGGGAGGTCTAGGGGCCGGGCACGCCCAGACCCGGTTAGGCCCCTCCCAGAAAAAATGTACCATATAGGCAAATGTTAAAAAAGTTAATAGGTACAGGCGTGTAAGTAAGTACAACCTGCTATTGTACCTTTGTCACATACAGTATGTCCACGGATGAACTTTGCAATAAAACAAAAGGACCAATTTAATTTTTAAATTTTTAAGAAAGAGATGTATGGCAAGTACTTTTGCTTTTTAAAAACCAGATTCACTTATAGAAATTTGTTTTGTTTGGTACAGGGGCTCTATAAAGTATAAAAATTTGAAAATGGACCTAGACAAAAATGCCTTTATTTTTAATAAATTAGCCAAATTAAAAAAAAGGATTTTAGAACTAAATAAGGATCCCATAACTGAAATTTCTTATAAAATATATATTTTTTAAAGATCCTATTTTATTATGTATTTTTCATGTTACACCTTTTTTACTTAATTTTTACATTTTTGTATTTAAAAACATCTAAAAACTTTGACATTAAATAAATCGTAGGTAAATTAGGTAAAATTGTAAAACATTAAAAAAATTGTGTATTTCATGTAAATTTTCAGCTTTGGGATCCTTATTCAAATCTAAAAATCTTTTCCAAGACCGTTAAAAAAATGTTATTTTTTTCTTCTAGTACACTACATAAAGTGTTAAAAAAGTAACTTTTTTAACACTTCGAAGCTTTTTTACCCTTTGAATTAGTGTTTTGTTTCAATGCCTACTACAATGAACATAAATATCAATTTATGCAATGTAATATCAAACGCGAGAAATTTTTGGAATTCAGAAAAAAAACCAGCACCCGTCATTTAGATGTTTTTCCTAGCCCCCCTCCCTAGGCCCCCCAGGTTCGATGGCTAGTTACGCTTTTTCTAGGAAGGAAAAGTTTTGATATAACACTTTTTAAAATTATTTTAAATTTTTACTTTTCACAGTAATTTAAAATCAATGTTTAAAAATGCAAAAAATGTATATCGATAATAAATCTTCTCAGAAAAACTAATGTATTGTTTTATTATATTATAGAAGTAACATGACGAAAAATAAAACAGTTAGAATTATAGGAAGAGTAAGAAAGTATTTTAGGGAGTATTGCAGATGTACAAGTATTCACGGTTTTCAGTACTTTGGTGAGAAAAAGACCTATTTTGAAAGGTTAGTTAAGTCAAAGAATACAAATCCATAAAACCTTAGAAGTGAGATTTCAGCGTACCCCAAAATTTTAGTACCTACCTGACCACCAGATAGCGAAAGTAGTCCAATCGACTAATAGAAACTCGACATGGGCATCAACCAATTTTCTGATTGGTCCGGTGCCAACTTTCGCTATCTGGTGGTCAGGGTAGGTGCTAAAATTTTAGGGTACGCTAAAATCTCACTTGTGAGGTTCTATGAATTTGTATTCTTTGGTTAAGTTATAGAAGATCCATAATAATACACAATTTTGTCTCGGTAGCCTTTCCCAATAGCCATTTTTTTGTACCCAGTGCCAGTATTACGTTTTGTGGACGAATGAGAAAAATGGCTTTGAAAAAAGCAAAACAAGACCCAATTTGAGCAAGATATATTTTTTAAATGTTAAATACTTTTAAAAACTTAACTACCAACTAATTTAGTTTCGCTGATCTTGTTGGTAATTTAAAATATACGGTTTTATGACTTATTGCACTTTTATAAATCAGTGCTAAATCTAACAGAACGACAATAAATAAAACCCACATCAAAATTCCTTTTAAATTTAATGTGTTTTTAACATATCTAGAGCCAATTTGTGACGTAAAAATTTTTTAAAACTTTTCATATGCCGAGGATAAATTTAATAGCTTTAAAACTTAAAAAATCAATGTATTCTTAAATAAGTATAATATTTTCATTAATAATAATTAAACTAAAAAGATTAACATAAACATTAAAAACATTGAACCGACTTCAAAAAATTGTAATAATGATACTCTTTAAAAAGTTTAAAATAATAAATAAAAGATAGATTCTATAAAGAATAAAATCATACATTTTATTCTTTATAGAAATTATTGTCATGGGCGCCGGGAGGCTGGGTGCGAGGAAGTGCCCTTGCTTCTGGATATAGAAGTGACGCGACAGAGAATATATTAAAAAGTTGTTTTTTTAAGGTTAAGATAAAGTTTTCCACCCCCAGGCTTTATATGAAAATACCTGTGGTATTTAAAAATAACAGAATATGTAGAAAAAAGTTCATTTTAAAGATTGAACACATTTGGCCATATACAATATAAAAAAACAGGTTTAAGAAACAAGTTTTTATAGATGACGACTATTTTTACACTTCAATTTTATTTTCTTCTGTGTACAACATGCTCACTCTTGTTCGTAAGTAGTTCCTAATGAGTGATAATTTTTTCTGTTTAAAAATAAAATATGTTTAAAATAAAAATAATGATTTTGGGATGAATCTTATTTCATGGAATATAATTTTTAATAATTTTGTTTTAAAAATAAATTAATTTTGGATTAGGGCGCCAAAAATCTTTTCCAACTTAGGGCATCTAAAACACAATCATGTTGCAATTTAGCTGAAACAAGTCATAAAAATCACCTCCTCTAATTTTTAGCCGACTAGTCTTGCAGAACAAAGACACATTGCATCTTGAGGGCCCCACATTTAAAAATAACCTTTAGTGGTATAAATCATAGATAACCTACATTTAGATCAGCAGTAGCAAGAAGCAGTTTTCGAATTTTTACGACCGCGCGCAGTGGGTGGACGAACATGCGCACGAAAAAGCCGTGGCAAAATACAAACACCGGCACCCCGTACCCTTCGTCCTCGGTCTGACCGTAACGCTCATTAGCTACCGTACTTCGAACAGAAAAGCAGGACGCGGTCAACACATTCTTTCCTATAATGCAAATAGTTAGTTTGGCGCCGGATGCGTTTACCCTCAAATGGATTGCGCACAAACCGATTTTTTCGCCCATGAAATGTAACTTTTGTTTCGCGAAGGTTATAATATTAGCAATCCATCGAGATCAGTGGTATAAATACGTTACATTATGTCCACAGTGTGGGCCAAATTAAACTTGCACACTTTTTAACTAAAAATCCCTTTTTTCTGTTGCGCCCATCTTTTTAATTTTTGGGGGCTAATAGGTAGATATGTTTTCTCTAGGTTTGCCAATTTTGATTAAATATATTTAAACAGGACTGTACTCACCGGACTTTTTCCAAAATGATGCATTTAATTTTGTTGCAAAAAAATTAACTACAATTACCCCATATAACATTTTTGCCGGCGTTGTACATTTAATTTACTGGCATTGCCAACACTCTTTAATGGCAAGGCATTGGCAAAAGGTATCAAAAAGACGCGAAAGTGGGCAATTGGCCGTTATTAGGCCACGTGTTGCAGATAATGTGATGGCATCCGTCATTAATAAGTTATTGGCAAAAATGCGTTTAAGATGATGGCATCCATCATTAATAAGTTATTGGCAAAAAGATAACAAAAAGACACGAAAGTGGCAAATGCAGATACTCCCAAGCAGCAAGCTGACGTCTTATTGACGAAAATTGTCGCATATACTTTTTTTTAAAAGCTAAAAAGATGCGATATTTTATTTGAAAATTAAAATAGGAAAAAACTCCTTACTGCATGCAATTTCCTTACAATACAAAGTACCATCTCTCAGAACACTGTCCAACTTGGAGATGCAGATTTTTACACTAGCCGAAGATATTTCTTTCAAAGCTAAGTAAGATCACCTACCGCAGACCGCTATCGAATTATTTTTGTCTAATGGGTACGGTTTAGACGATAAAAAGCCAAGATATTGCAGAAACGTAGTAGTTTATTGTCCATTACGCCATCTATCGGTATGTCAAAAAATTATTAAATATATATAATATTTTTTATTAACACGTCTTTAAAACTTTTAATAAGGTTTTAAACAAAATGTTTACAGCTCCTAACAGTCTACTTGAATATCTTGCCTTCTCGACTAGCCATCACCAATTAATCACACAACACACACTTATTAGGTAATGAATACATTTAATTAGGTCTATTAAAAAACTCTTTTCTTTAAAAAGAAACTAAAAAGCTAGAAAACCACGTAGAAAACAAATGCACAAAGCCGTTCTTTCGGTCGAAATTAACGTAGCTAATTGTATCATCATTTTATTTTTATTCGCTCCAAAATACATAATAAACATTTTGTTTGACCTAATAAACATTTTGTTTGACCTAATTTTTATTTGCATGATTTTTAACAATAAAATGTTATGAAAAGGCCATTTCCTTTAAATTATGTAAAAAACATAAAATAATGTTGTTTAGCTGCCATTATAAATAAAACAGATCAAAAAAATTGCTTTAATGTTAGTTAAATACCAATGTTAATAATATGGTTTAAAAAGTATGAATATGCGTTGAAGGTTTGCCTTCAAAATCCAATATTTATTTGCCTGCAACAAAAACGCGTGCTTTATTTAATCAAGATTGGTATGCTGCCATTTTTATATGCTTGCCGGCAATTCGCCTGCATGTAAAATTTATTGGCAATTAAGTGTTTATTAAGGGTTAACTTTTTAATGCGTATTAGATGTTGGCATAATATTGCCACCAATTGCCAATGCTTTACCATCAATGCCAATATGAAAAATGTACATTGCCGGCAAGTAGTGTTTGCTGGGACGCTTATACGTTTATTTAAATATTTTACTGTTAAGTTTGAGCAGCATCCAACTTAGTAACCATGGTTACCTCACATTTTTAATTTTCAAAGGACACTAAAAAGAAACTCTTTTTAAAATCGAGAGAAATGCATGCTTTATGGGGACCATTTATTTGTCAAAAATAATTATAATTCCTAAACCCTCAAATTGTTGACCGATTCGCTTTAACTGAATCATTTCCCATAAGTTTGTCTAAAAGAAAAACGTATTAGCTTAATTGTAGCTAAATCAGATTTCTTTGGCCACGAAGTTAAATGAAAAGATAGGCGCAACAAATAAAAAGTTATTATTAAACAAGTATTATATTAATATAATATTAAATACTTTATATTATATTGTAACAGACTTTCAAAAATGTGTTTAGGTTATAGAATTTTAGAGAGTTAGGATCATTTAATTTAGTTTGTTAATTTATTTAAATAATTTACCTTAATTTTTCCAAGTTCTTTCATCACTTTCGAAGGTTTCCGAAAACGCCCGAATTATCTATTAATAACTTTTATGCCATCATGTACTATGGAATTTTCACGATATTTCTCGAATATTCTAGATCATTCTTTACTCTTCCACCATACTATAAAAGGGCGACGGGAAACCTCGGATCAGTCAGTATAAATTCGACTTTTGTGTTGTAAACTTCGAGACATTGACAAGAGTAGATTTTGTCGTTGTTGTAACCATAGTTACGTTCCATTGTTAATAAAGGTATAAAAACGAAGACACGTGTTTTTATACGAGGTGATTTGGAACATTTGGTGTCGGAAGCGGAACAAGGTTACTCAAGGAAGCCCAAGTGGTAAGAAGAGTGAATGCCCTTTGAGACAAGACAATACACCGCCAGTATGGAGGAGATAAGTACGCTAATTAGAAAAATGATGGAAGAAATCAAGACGAGTCAAGAATCCCTGAAAGAAGACATTTTTTTTTTTTTTTTTTTTTTTCCCAGGGAGCCGTCTGCATGTCCGGTGGCACTGCAGCCTGAAGGCTTATTGTACCAAACTCCCGTTTTATTGTACCCATTCCAGTACCCTAGTTCCTTGAAGAAGGCGGTATAGGTCTGCTCGGTGCGTACCATATGTTTCCGGGGGCACTCTCAATATCCCCGAAGATTGCCTGTCTTTTGTGATCCAGTGCCTCACACTCTGACAGTATGTGGGATACTGTTTCGGTCTCTGCTCCACATAATCTGCAGTCCAGATCTCCGTTGTATAATCCCATTTTATTTAGGTGTTCTTTCACTGGAGCATGTCCGGTGAGGAAACCTGTGATCGTTCTTAGCTGATTCCTACCCATTTTGAGTAGTTCTTTAGCTCTTTTTGTGCATGGTCCACTGATGTATATTTTCCCATGCATGTGTTGAGGAAGCCTTTCCCAGTGCAGTCTTTGCTGGTCCTTTACTCCAGTTTTGTACCGCACTCCGGAAGGTGCTCTTTGGCACCCAAGGACTGGTTCTGGCCCGACGTATGTCGTGGCTGACCCCTTCTAGCCAGTTCGTTCAGCGTTTTCATTGCCTCGAATTCCTGCAATGCCCTGGCACCCACATCAACCTCGTGTTGTTGCGTTCCGCCAGTTCCCTGAGTTCCTCGAGGCATTCTAGTACCAGCCAAGACGATACCTTGGGATTAATTAGTGCACCAAGGGCTGCTTGACTATCCGTAAGAATGTTGATTGTACAATTTGTGCGGGGCCTTTGGTTGTTAATCCTGGCACATTGTAAGATCGCAAAAATTTCTGCTTGAAATACAGAGGCGTGGTTTCCCAGTGGAAAGGTCAAACGAGTGTTTCCCATCTCACTGTAGACACTCTGCTCCTGACCCTTCTTCGGTTTTGGACCCGTCCGTATACCAGGTTTGACCTCGAAGAGAGAGTCTGAAATTTTCGTTTGCCCAGTTCTCCCTTGGGTGTATTGTCACCTGAAAGGGTCTTCTGGGTACGATTTGTGGGGTCATATAGTCTGTCCTCATATCCATTATGGGACTACTTATGATATTTTTTATTTCCATGTGTCCTGATCTAACTTTTGTGTTGCTCAGGTTGTGTTTCAGTCTGTATACCCCCATTCTCGCCTCCCCTTGTACCACTCATATGCAGTGGCGGGAGGTCAAGTAGGGTCTCCAAGACCGCTGTTGGTGTACTTTTTAATGCATCCCGCTATGCCAAGGCAGGCTAGTCTTTGCACCTTGCTCAGCCGAAGCATAGCCGTGTGCTGTCTGGTCTTGGTCCACCAAACAATGGATGCATATGTTATGGCTGGTTTCACCACGGTATTGTACAACCAGTGAACCATTTGTGGTCTTAGTCCCCACGTTTTTGCCATATGTTCTGCGAGCCAGAATTAATGCTATTTCCGCTCTTTTGATTACTTTATCCAAATGGTGGTTCCAGGTGAGTTTTGAGTCCAATATAACCCCCAAATACTTAACCTCCCCATCATTGGTATTTCAGTGCCTTGAAGATTGAGAGGACCCAACCCCTCTAGTTTTCTTCTTTTTGTGAAAAGGCACTATTCTGGATTTGGTTGGACTGATTTTTAAACCAACCTCTTTTGTCCAAGTAGCTACTATATTCAGAGCCTGTTGCATTCGCTCTCTGACCGTAGTATTGATTTGCCCTGGCATACAATGACTATGTCATCCGCATACCCTAAAACATCATGGTTGTTGCTCTTAAGCCTCGTCTATCAGCCCGTCCACAACAAGGTTCCAGAGAAGGGAGATAATACTCCCCTGTGGGCATCCCCTTGCTACCCGCGCCGACAGAGTTTCACCCAAGAGTGTCGAGTGGATCACACGGTCTTTTAGCATGCAGCCTATCCATCTGCAGCATGTTTCGTCAACTTGCCTGTGACGAATCGCCCTTGGGATCATCTTCAAAAGAGGTGTTGTCAAATGCGCCCTCTATATCGAGAAAAGCTCCCAACAACACCTCTTTGTTTTCCAGAACGTACTCCACCCTTTGTACAAGGTCATGGAGTGCCGTTTCCGTTGACAAACCTGCTGTGTATGCATATTGGGCCTTGTGTAGTGGTCTGTTTACCAAGACACCCCTCTAATATGCATATCTACCAGTTTCTCAAGTGTCTTTAGTACAAACGACATAAGACTTATTGCTCTTAGGGACTTTGCTTTATCCTGTCCTGACTTGCCAGGTTTAGGAATAAAGACCACCCTAATGTGCCTCCAGACTTTTGGTATGTATCCCAGTCCCAAACTTGCTCTGAGAATCGTGCAAAGCCTGGTGTATAATGTTATGTCGCCTTTCTGCAACATAACCGGATAGATCCCGTCAGGACCTGGTGATTTAAATGGTTCAAAGGAATCTATCGCCCATTTTAACTTGCTTTGATTTACCACTTCTTTTGCCACTCGCAAATTTTCCCCAGTACCTCTTCTTGGTATCGGGTCTAAATAGTGCTCAGTGTCTGGTGGTTAATCAATTATTTCGCACCCAGGAAAGTGCACTCCGAAAAGTTCTTCTAGTGTTTCCTTTCCGTTTTGTGTGTACCCCCTGTTCGTTTCTCTAGAGAGTTAATTGTTCTTTGAGGGTCCTTAGAAAGGATTTTTTGGAGTCGAGCACATTCTGGCGTCTGTTCTACCTCCTCACAGTGCTTTCTCCATGGGTTCCTTTTTGCTTCCCTCAAAGCTTTGCTATAGCCAGTCAGGGTCTCGCGGTACTCGTCCCACTCCCCTGTTTTTGGGCTTTATTATATTTTTTCTGGTTTCTGCCCTTAGTTTTGCGAGGTCTGTATTCCACCAGGGCACATTCCTGTTGGATTTCCTTGCAATTTCGGGACAGTTTTGGTTAAAGGCAGTCAGGATTGCGTCCTGCAGCTGCTCCGCTGCGAGGTCCAGATCTGCCGTATTACTTATCGATTTTTTCACTCGTTCTAACCCATGTTTTAGGTCTGCTTGATAAGCTTCCCAATTGGTTTTCCGAGGATTTCGATAGGTTTCTATTTCAGGACTATGACCTGAAATTGTGAAGCTAACGTGCCTGTGGTCTAAACAACTCACCTCATCAGTCACATGCCAATTCTTAACAAAACTACTTATAAAAGTAGTTGAGATTGTTATGTCTAATACCTCCTTCCTGTTAATGGTTACAAAGGTAGGTTTATTTCCTACATTTAAAATGTCTAAATTATTTGCCATTATAAATTGTAGTAGTGACTCACCTCTTTGGTTGGTGTCCGTGCTTCCCCAGGTCTGGTGGTGTGCGTTCGCATCGCTGCCGATGATGAGATGCGATCCATTGCCTCTGCATTCTCTCACCAGTCTTTCTACCTCCCTGGTTGGCGGCTGTTCGGGATCATCACTTGGCAGATAGGCCGAAACCGAGGACCATTTCCCTCGTTCCTTCTGCCGTGTTGATCCTTATCTTTACCGTAGTTAGGTCCCTGAAACAGAAATTATTTAAGGGCAGTACCTTAATATTATTTCTAACTAAAATACAGGTCCTAGGGACCTGGGTGGATCTGCAGTAAATGAGCTCTCCACCTACTCCCGTAAGGCCTCTAATTTTGCCCTGGTTTACCCAGGGTTCTTGTATGAGGGCCACATCATATTCCCTCATTGATTTTGTAAGGACTGCTGATGCAGCCTTACTGTGTTGGAGGTTGATCTGGATTACTCGAATCCCCTCCATCAGGTCCCCGAATCACCCTGAAAGAAGACATGAAGATCAGTCAAGAATCCCTAAAAGAAGATCTAAAAGCTATGAAGACCAGCCAAGAAAACCTGAAAGAAGACATTAAGATCAGTCAAGAATCCCTGAAAGAAGACATGAAGAGCAGTCAAGAATCCCTGAAAGAAGACCTCAAGAAAAAGTAATAGCCTATTTTAGCAAAGTCCTTTCCAAACCTGAACGAAATTATTGTGTCACCAGCAAAGAACTTTTGGCTATTGTTAAATCCCTAGAGCATTTTCATAAATACCTGTATGGCCAGAAATTCCACCTAAGAAGGGACCATGCATCACTTAAATGGTTGCTTCAGTTCAAGAACCCTGAAGGTCAGATAGCACGATGGCTACAACGCATTTCAAGAATATGATTTTAAAATTGAACATCGAAGAGGACTGAACCATAAGAATGCTGACGCTTTATCAAGACGACCTTGCCCGGATGATTGTAAACACTGCAGCAGACGAGAAGAACATGAAGATCCTGATGAATTTCACTGCCGAAGAACACGTCTCCAGTGCTCTCAAGAATGGGATCCTAAGATCTTGGCCAAAGAACAACTAGAAGATCCTGATCTTGGAGACATTATCAAACTTAAGACAGAGAATTTGGAAAGACCACCATATCAGAAAATAGCCTCCAAGTCTCCAAGACATAAAGGGTACTGGGCCATATGGGACTCTTTGATTATTAAAGATGGCCTATTACAAAGGGTCTGGGAAAGTTCTGACGGCAAAACCCATAAACATCAGATAATCCTACCAACCAAAAGAATCCCTGAAGTATTGCAAGCCTTGCATAATGGTGTAGGAGGTGGCCATTTCGGAGTTATGAAGACTCTTGAAAAGGTTCGAGAAAGGTTCTACTGGCTGGGAAGCTGTGCAGACGTAAAAGACTGGTGCAGAAGGTGTAAGGACTGCGCTTCCAGCAAGGGACCCAAAACACGAAGCCATGGCAAGATGAAGCAATACAATGTAGGGGCACCTTTTTGAAAGAATTGCCATAGACATAGCAGGGCCATTTCCAGTTAGTAAATCAGGGAATCGCTATATCTTGGTAGCGATGGATTACTTCAGTAAATGGCCAGAAGTCTACCCAATCCCAAATCAAGAAGCTATAACTGTTGCCGATGTATTATTTCAACAATGGATTTGTCGCTATGGAGTTCCTAGAGAAATACATTCCGATCAAGGCAGAAACTTTGAGTCCGATCTTTTCAAGAACCTTTGTAATCTCCTGGGAATCCATAAAACAAGAACAACACCTCTTCATCCCCAGTCCGATGGCATGGTAGAGCGGTTTAATAGAACACTTGATAACTACCTGAAAATTAAAGTAAATGACCAACAAAGTGACTGGGATAACTGTATACAGCCGTTTTTATTAGCATACCGCTCTGCAATTCACGAAACTACTGGCGAAACACCTGCTAAAATCAATTTCGGAGCGGAAATATGTCTTCCAGTTGACTTGCTTACAGGACGACCTTCCACCAATAAAGAACCAGCAGAAGACTATGTAAGTCAACTAAGTAAACAGCTACAGAGGATACATGAAGAGGTGTGTACCAAGTTACAAAAGGAAGTGACCGTATGAAATCCCGCTATGACTTGAAAGCTAACCATCAGGGATTTGTCGTCGGTGAAAAGTTTGGTTATACAATCCAAGAAGAACCAAGGGGCGTTCACCGAAACTACAGAAGTCATGGGAGGGACCATATAAAGTGGTGACACGGCTTAATGATCTGGTGTACCGTATACAGAAGAGTCCACAGGCAAAGATGAAAGTAGTACATCTAGAAAGGCTAAGCCGTTATCAAGACAGTGAAGATACTTGATCGAGACGATCAAAACTTGAAGGGGCAATGTTACAGACTTCTCAAAATGTGTTTAGGTTATAGAATTTTAGAGAGTTAGGATCATTTAATTTAGTTTGTTAATTTATTTAAATACTTACCTTAATTTTTCCAAGTTCTTCATCACTTTCGAAGGTTTCCGAAAACGCCCGAATTATCTATTAATAACTTTTATGCCATCATGTACTATGGAATTTTCACGATATTTCTCGAATATTCTAGATCATTCTTTACTCTTCCACCATACTATAAAAGGGCGACGGGAAACCTCGGATCAGTCAGTATAAATTGACTTTTGTGTTGTAAACTTCGAGACATTGACAAGAGTAGATTTTGTCGTTGTTGTAACCATAGTTACGTTCCATTGTTAATAAAGGTATAAAAACGAAGACACGTGTTTTTATACGAGGTGAT
>JACEGR010006032.1:0-65698 GCA_014170235.1 Listronotus bonariensis | reverse complement strand
ATGTTATTATTTTAAAAGAAGGACTTTGGTTTTAAAATAATAAATGACACATCAGCTATATTTCCCAAACCTATAGTAGAGATAAGTTATAACAAAAGTAACTAAAAGAAAATAACCAAAACTTATTTTGAATTCTCAAAATGTTCCCTTTTTTAATTTTAATTTCTGATGTCATAGATGTTAAATTTACCAGCTTTAATTTCAGAATTATTATTTAAAGTCGTCCGCTTTTAAGCCTATATGTATTTCTTATTATTAAAAAATGTGTATACAGGGTGTCCCTAAACAAATGCGAAAGGTCTAAGAAGGTGATTTCTTGTTAAAAATCAAGTGGTCTCGAAACGCTATAGACGGTTATACCAAACTGTCCCATTGGGGAGTCCATGGTTGGTTCTGGTTACGTTTGCTTTTATTTAATCCGCTCTTGTTAGGAAAAATAAAAAAAGATTTAACTAACCTAAAAGTAACCATGACTTTGGGGAGGGCAATGTAACAGTTTTGGATGAGCGTCTGGTTATGCAAATATTTTTATTTCCATTTGCCTGAACATTGCATAGGGATTAGAAATAAATCAGCGAATCAACTAGTCGAATAGCATTTGCCAACGCAACTAGCATTTAAAAATGAAAATCCTCTATTTGCCCAGGCAGAAAGTATTTGCCTAGGCAAAAGCCATTTTCCTAAAATTACCATTTGACTGCAGACATACCGGATCAGCTTACTTGCATACCACATAAGCAATGTGAGAAAAGAGACAGTCTAACGTGAATACCGGCATGTAAACATTTCAGATTAGATTACTCATCGTACATCCTTTGTTGTTGCTTTACTGGCCGATATACCTTTAGCTTTCGCTTATAGATTATACTGTATAAGCAATATAAAAATATATCGGCCAGTAAAAAAATAACAAAAGATGTACGTGAATCATCCAATGGGAAATATTTACATAACAGTATTCACGCTAGACTGTCTCTTTTCCCCACATTGCCTATATGTTATGTTATTTAGCTGATCCGGTATATGATAACGTGAATTATCATAATTCAAAAAATAACAGGAAAGTATTACGTTTCTAAATATTTTTGTACAATATAATAATAAACATGTTAACCTACTTGTCTAAAATGCAGCAACTTATAGCTTCTACTCCAGCAAACTGAGTTCCTAGCCCCAAAACAAAAAAGCATAAAAAGAACATAAGAGACCAAATTGTAGGACCCGGTAGCCTTAAAATAGCCTCCGGGTATGCTATAAACGCTAGTCCAGGGCCATCTCTAGCTACTTCGGAAACTGGAAGTCCCATTTCGTTGGCCAAAAATCCTAGCATTGAAAAAATGGCAAATCCAGCATATACTGAAGTAAATGCATTAGTGCCGCTTACTATAATCGCATCTCTGAGGCAGTTGTTTTTAAAATGGTTGTAGGATGCCAGCGTTATAAGGGAACCACAAGCTAAAATTAATTATTATTTTAGTTAAATTTCTTTTCTTGCTATTTACCTATTATTTTTGGATAGATTATTCAATATAAATCCGTAAATTGCATCTTTAAGAGTGGTTAAAGGATATGGCGCAAATCTTATGCATAGTACGAAAGTGACAGGTAAGAATTTAACAAATTTTGTACACGTTGTGACCTGGGTCAAGGTTAATTTTTTTGTTGATACAAACTTTAGAATTGCACTATACCTGAAATACAGTTATAGCTACTTTTATTATAAATTTTGCGAGTAAATAAGTAATATAAAAATATTTTTACCTATAACTTATATACAAATAAGCTTTATGATGTTTATTAATTAATTGTTGTTCAAGCCAAAAACAATATTTTTTTCAATTTACATAAGCGTGCTTTTATTAATACAAACCAACTTAGTATTAAGGCCTGTTAGTCTCTTACATCATGAATCATTACATAATGGAAAAAATTGCTTAAAATAAGGGTATTGATATACAGGGTGTCCAATAACTTTACCGACAAACTTTGAGGGGTGATGCAACAATAAAAATAAGAATAAAACTTTATATGAACATATGTCCTAAACGTCTTGGGTTTTAAACTACGAAGTGTTATTTTTTTAAATATCGTTTTTTTATTAAGGTGTATGATAATTTTAAATAATTTAAAACATTTGGAGACATCTTCCACTTCTTAAAGCCATTGTCTAATACACAAGAAAAGAGTAAATTCAATATAGCAAAAAATCAACAACAAAGCGGGACCGATGCACAGTGCATTAAGCGATAGGGATTTTTGGAAAAAAATTGTATTAGTCTTATTGCACTAAAATAGTTGTGTTGTTAATATTTGAATAGGTTACAGTACTTTGCTAATACAGAAATAAATACCGTAAAATTAATAAAAGTTTAACACAATATTACACATGTTATACTTTTAAGTTGTTATGAAAATAATAATTTTGTCATTTTTGGTCCACATATCGACGCACTGTGCGATGTGTCATCTTGTAAATATGCCGGAGTTATTATTAAATAATGAATCTCTATTTGTTGGTACTTTACACGCGTTAGACCGTCTCTTTTTCACGCATTGCCTGTAAACCTTTTGACTTAGCTGATACGGTATACTGGCACATTTAATATACTGCCCTTCTAAATTAAAACCTCCTAACTAACTGGGTAAACTTACTTATACAGATTGTCCACGAATGGAGTTAGCAAGAGGACAAAGGGAATTCAAAACTTTAATTTTCGAAAAAAGTCATTTTTATAAAAACTTTTGCTTGTAAAAAAAGATTCACGAAGAGAAAATGTGGATTTTGTATACAGGGTTTGAAAAACCTAAAAAGATTGAAAAAAAACCAAGAGTAAACTACCTGTATTTTTCATATTTTTAGCAAAATTTCATTAGAAAAATGTATTTAGAATCATGTTTGTAATCGATTAAAACAATAATTCAAAAATTTTATTAAAATTCATAATGTGACGAAAACTGGCATTTACAGTTGAAAATTTATGTTTGTAGGAATTTGGAGACAAAGCAAAATTTAAAGTAATTAATTTTTGATAACTTTGGAAATCAGTTTCAACAATCTTTGGATAACCCTGTAACTTTAATACAGTTATTTGAAATGCTATTCTAAATAAATTTTTTAAATGATATTTTGCTTTAAAAAACAAAGGTAGTTTACTCTGATAGAAAAATAATGTTTTTTAAGTTTTTGCAAACCCTGTATACAAAATCAACATTTTTCTTTCGTGAATCCCATTTTTTACAAGCAAAAAATTTTATGAAGAATGACTCTTTTTGAAAAATGTTTTTGGTCCATTTGTCCTCTTGTTAACCCCATCCGTGGACAGTCTGTATAAAGATTAGCCTAGCTACTTTTTGCCTTTAACTTAGCCACTTAAGACAAAAACCATATTTTTAAGCCAATATAAGTTAAAGAATAAAAATTAAAATTTTGTACTTTGGGGCGTTTTAACTGAGTAGGGCAGTATTGTAGGATTGTTATACTTAAAAAGTCATACAACTGGTTAGTAAATGAAAAAAAGGAAGGGTTGTTCTTTTTTCATTGATTTTTTAGCAATTTCATACACGAAATATGTCTTACATTATTACCATTACCAAACTCAATCCACACGTCTTTATTTTGATTTTTGTACTGGTAAAAATAAATCGTGTAATATTATTATTTATTATTACTAGTATGCAGAATTAGAAATAATTCTAAATTAATAAAATTAAAGTAAAAAATTTTGATTAAAAAAAAAAATTAAATTATAACATTAAAAATTTCTATTTTTAGCTACTATACTGGTGTAGTGCTACTTTTGTACGCCACTGGTAGTTTTTTTTAAAGATAATAGTACATGATGTTATATACCATTCGATAGGGAAAACTTTGGCCTTTTTTATTTTTTTGTATCTTATATTTTTTCATCTTCATCAGCCGTGTGGATGGTTTGGAAGATATATCGTAAAGAAGTGCCATGTGGATCCTCCGCTCCAACATTTTTTGTTGTTTGTAGGTTTTACTAAATTAACAAAAATACAATTTTATATTCATCGCTATACTGCAGAATTCTTGTGCTCTATCTAACGACACCCAAAATCGGTTTCTTTATCGTTTACCGCTTAAGAAGATATTAGAAAAAAACTATATCAATCCCTTAATCAACTTTGAGAGGTGGGGGGGAGTGCCAGCAGGACTTTTTGAGGTGGGTCTGTTCAAAAATCTACTAATGTTGACACACTTTATTCACTGTATAAAGCATTTGCTTCTACTCAAAACCGAAGTATCGGGCCATTTTTGAACAATAAGTCAACCACATTGAATACACTTTTCCATTCTAACAAACCAGTCACTGAAAATAGCTTTCCACTTTTCATTAAATTTCAGCGCATATTTTATCCCAGGCCACCAGAAGCGCGTCTTCAGTTTTAAACTTTTGTCCTTTCAGTTGGCTCTTGACACAAGGAAACAACCGAAAGTCACAAGGCGCCACGTCGGGGCTATAAGGCAGATGTTCCAAAAGTCTCACGCCTGCATCTGTCAAAAATTGACTGGTAAGTTCAGCTCGATGAGGTGGGGCATTGTCATGATGAAGGTACCAGCTAGCGAGTTGCGAGTTTGGGCGAATCACTATTAACTTTTATATAAGTTTTGAAAGGCATACTGTAGTATATCAGAAAGCATTTACGGTCTTCTGTTCTGGGAAGCACAACACGTTCAATTATTCCTCTTGAACCAAAGAAAACAACTATCATTATTTTTTTTACAGATCTTGATTTGCGAACTTCTGTCGGAGTTTCTTCACCTTCGAGAACCCATATCTCATTCTGTTGTTTAGTTGGGACGTCGTAATAATAAAGATTAGTTTTCATCTCCCGTGACGATCGACACTATGTCTTTAGATTTACCCTCCTGGAATTTGAACATCATTTTTTTACACCAATTCACTGCTTTGTGTCTGCTGCTCGGGAGTTAACTTGTGTGGAACCCAAAGAGAGCAAATTTTTCTAAAACTAAGTGCTTATGTAAGTGATCGTGTGTAATGTTGCTAAACTAATGTTCAATGTCTCTTCTAACTGTCGATAGGTAATCTGTCGGTTTGTGTCTTATAGCTTTTGGACGGCAGATATGTTTTCTGGGGTAATCTTACTTCACACGGTCGACCCGAAGCTGTGAGCCGTCTTCAAGCGAAAACGGAGCTTCTCCCAGCCAGAAATTGTTTGTACCATCTGTATATGGTCGCACGAGATGGACAGTTATCACCGCCCGGCGTGATAGGCTTCTATTTCTTCCAAACACTCGTTCTTAAAATAACCCACATGAAAAGTTATAATTCAAAAATTGCACGGCACTTCGATAGTCGTCCACGACGCCAGCTGCAGGGCTAAAAATCGCTGGACACGAACCTTTAATTTAATATTTTAAATAAAAAGAGTATTCTGAAATTTTTTAATTCCTATTTACAGGATGTTTAGGTATATCCGGCCAACCAAAGTAAGGTTAAAATGTAAGGTATACATATACATATAAACTTTTTTGGACTTTTTAAAAATACCCTTTATACAATGTGTTTAAAATGTTGAAAATTATCGTATTTCGCATATTCATTATTATGGTTATTTCATAAATCTGTTACTAAACTTAAAAAATAATTTATCTTTTGCATTTTGTACAGGGTTTTTTAAAAATTTATATTAAAAATACAAAAAAGTGGATTTTATTTTATATGCATTTATTATAAAATTAAATAATTAAGCAATTGTCTTCTTCAGATAATTAATTTTTAATCAAAAAGGATATTATGGGTCAGCAGAATATTTTGATGCCCGATGTTATGAAATCTCAATTGGATAAAATAAAGAATCTATTCATATTTTGATAATTAGTAAATAGTTCGCATCATTCGTGAATTATTCAAAACAATTTAAATTATTCGAAAATTTTCAAATTATTCGAAATTTTTCAAATTATTCGAAATTTTTCGAATTATTCGTCGAATTTCGAGTAATTTGAAAATTCGAATTATTCAATTCGTATTTCAAATCGAATATTAATACTCGATTCGATTCGATCGATATTCGCACACCCCGAATCATTTTAAAGCTCCTGACAAGTACCCCATTTGGATGGCCATATCTCCAAAACTAAAGTTAAATATACTCGATGTACTTTATGTATACTATAATGTGGCATTTTTTTAAAGGTTTATTAGATATCTGTTAATAGTAATATAATATACAGGGTGCGTCATTAAAACAATCCAAACTTTTTGTCCTATCCTGTATATTATCACCAATAATACCAATAAATAAATCTTTAAAAGGGCTTTAAAAAATACCGTGCATTAAGTGTATCTAACTTTATTAGATTCAGACATTTGACCATTTGAAAATTACCTAAATTAGGAATTCAGGTAATTTTCAAAATATCGCCATTTGGTAGTAGGTAAAGGTATGGACTTAATATTCTGGCGTTATAAAGTACTCGTCAAAAGCTATAAAATGATGAGTATCAAGAAAACCCAGCTGACAGTTTGACATTTATATTTGTCTTACTAATGCCCACAAATTTCAAGAAAAAATACCAAACAATTCAAAAGTTAAGGGGGCTGAATTTAGACAAGCACTGTATAACCCACATATTAGAATTATATCACTTGTTGTGTAATTGCAATTACAATTGTTTCTTTTTATAAAGTTTATATTTTAAGGGATTCAGTAAAAAAATATTATTTTAAACATCCGATTTATTTACTTTTATTTGGTGGCCAATAATAATAATTACCCTACTTGTATTGTGTTATAGTGAAACTATAATTTCTTAAAGTAAGATGTAGGTGTCTAAACGAGCGCTGGAAAATAATTTCTCACTGTATTTTGTCGGATTAAGTTTGCACGACTCATTACCTATCTCACACTAATTGCATTTAAAGTTCTTAAGCTAACAATGGTGACTGATAAAGTTATACCATATTAAAATTACATGCAAGGTTTATGTACTTACCTAAAGTATTCCGAAGTCGCTAGAGTCCTATTAAGTCCTGGTATATGATTTATAGAGACTGCTTCCCCGGCGGTATTTTTGCAATAGGTTCGATTTATTGCACTTGGCAGGCCAAAACGCTCACAAAGTTTGTCGGTCAACATGCACTCTTGATGATACCAAGTTTGATTTGGCTCACAGTTTGCTTCTTCTGATGCACTGTAACACCCTGACAAAAAATGTTAAAAATTAAAAGAAAAACAAAAGTTAAGGTAGTACCCAATTTAACAAATATATTTTTTAGGCTTTGCATGTTTATGAAATAAAGGCCATAATTAATTATTTAACGATAAACATTTCGTTTGGGACTTTCTTTAAACTTTTAATTATGTCTTTTTTCCTTAAAAAAAAAAAAAACAAAATATTACTATACATCAATCACAAAAAAAAATATTATGACGAAATCCAAGGAAAGCGTAAAAGCATTATATTAGTTAAAAACGGCCTTTTGTGCCTAAACAGTACTATTGCTAATGGTGTTTATTTTAAATTTTGTATATTTATTTTAAACTCCTTTATAAGACGCTCGCACCAACACAAAATAAATAAAATACAATTTACCACGTGTATGTAGGAGCTTATTGTACAATACCGGCTAACAGCGAAATAACTATCCACCATTTTATTTCCATTAGTGACAAAGTATACTTTTCAAAGGGGAGGGTCCATAGGGGCTATTTTTTTTTGTCTATTAGCTACGTGGTGTGACATATATTTTATTTATATTTATAGTAAACCTTATGACAAATATGAAAAATATTATTTTAAATTTAAATTTTATAATTTGTGGAATACATATAAGATGAATAATTATGTAGGTATAAGCATTTCACGAGTATAAATTAAAAGTCAATATTGATCCTTATTTTAGGAATTAAATTGTCCTAAATTAACTTGAAAAGGTGTTCCTTAACTACGGTACAAAACTTAAGGAGGTGATTTCTTATCTATTTTTATTTAAAAAAAATTTAGACATATGTCCAGACTTGCTTCATTTCTGAGATACAGGACGTTATAGTCTTAAAGAGTAAGTCGGTATTTTTAAAATATCTTAAGAAAACCTTATACCGATTTCGATAAAATTTGGTACACTTATTTAATGTAATCACGTGCATATAAAGCTCTATTTACCTACATTATAATTATTAGGTTTAGCCAATATTAACGAGGAAAAAAATACACCACTGCCTTTTTTAAAGTTATTACATATTACATTTTTTTTGGGTAAACAATCAAAAATCCAACTCTTTTGTCTCCTGTATTTTTTCGTTTTTAGCTTCTTTTTCAAGAAAAAAAAAGTTACTTTAGTTGATTCTAAAAGTACCCATAGACCAAAGTCAAATTTTCTTGCTAAAAACATTTGTCGGAGTGGTTCAAACCGTATTCGAAAATGACAATATAAATATTAGAATCAAGAAAATGTAGATTTTCAAACCGTTGCGTCACAGGCCAATAAGCTTTTAGGTTATGATTATTATTCTTATTTTTTAGGGTACGTATTTACTTTAGTTTACATCGGATATAAATAAATTTATATGCCATTTACATTCATGACAGAAAAAGACCGAAACCAAGTTTTTAATGATAATGCATATGCCCGCCCGACAAGGATATCTATATTGTTTTTAAACCATTGTCCGGGATGTATTTAAACACGGTTAAATACGTGACGTATATGACGTCACTGTTTAGCAAGAAAATGTAAAGTTTTTGACGTCAAAGGCATCCTTTTAAAAAAAATTCGTTATTTCTTTACTGTCTTGTAAATAAGGTATTAATCGTGTTGATATTTGTAAGTAAATAGTGAATTTAAAAAACTTTAAAAATTGTATAAACTATATTTTAAATGTTAAATTAGTAAAAAAAAACTAACGTCGATGTATCAGCTGTTTACTATCATATTAAAGTTGGGTCACCCTCTTTGTAAGCACCTTGCACATAGACAACATGATATAAAAATAAAAAATTAAAAGTAAACCATTATTTTTCCTAAAATAAATAGACAGTCGTGGATTTAATGAGAAATCGTCGTTTTGCCTATTTACCAAAGTTGTTTTTTAAATTTTGGATTTTATTTAATGCTGTTTATGGGCTACTTTTAGAATGACTCTAAGGTGGC
The DNA here is from genome assembly GCA_014170235.1 of Listronotus bonariensis. Taxonomy (NCBI): domain Eukaryota; kingdom Metazoa; phylum Arthropoda; class Insecta; order Coleoptera; family Curculionidae; genus Listronotus; species Listronotus bonariensis. The sequence continues at coordinate 56,558 of JACEGR010006032.1, read as the reverse complement.
TTCAATTTTTGTTCTCAAAACGAAGCGAAATACAAAGAAAATACAAGGAATTAAAAAGTTGCGTCTTTAAATGATTAAGCAAAACAAAATATTAAAAGTTTACAACAAGTCAGTGGCGTACTTTTTATTCTCAATATTATTAGCTGTGGTGCCCAGTGAGACCCTAGGTAGAGCGTAACATGCGCCTTATTACGTTAAACCAGTGTACCGAATTTCATTTAAATCAGTTATATGGTTTTAAAATATTTTGAAAATACCGACTTTTTATAAATAACCATTAGAAATTACCTCCCTTAGTTTTATACCAAACTTAGAAATCACCCTGTATTAGGAATACAAATTGCAAGATTTAAATAAAAGAAAGTATTATTAATATACTTTTAATATGAGAAATTCCAAAAATAATTATGACTGCAAATAATTAACAAATATACCTTAAAAAACCTAAAACACGCTTATAAAGCACATCGGACTAAAAATCGAAAATAATGTTAAAAATAATCTTAAAACAACAATATGTATGGCACACAGCAATATCTTAAATACCGCTCATCTGATTAACCAAATTTGGGGTATTACTTGTAGATTTAAAAGGCTAATTAAACTTATAAACAACTTTATTTAAATTTGCTCAATTCAGTAGAGTCTTAAGCTATATTTTAGCAAATATTTTTGATCTAAAAATGTACCCACAGAAGTTTGTAAAAGTTTTATATTTAATTTGGTTTAAGCAAGTAAAAATACATTTTTGTGAGCTTTTGATTTCTTGTCGTATGTTGCTTAGTTTTCGAGAAATAAAACAAAATTGACTTTTTACTTTTATATTCCTAGCTCTCTTAAAAAATATCTGAAAACACTAAATCAAGAAACATTGGCTAGTTCAGATAAATAAGCAATTTATTTAGGTTGATGGTATATCAGTAGTTATTTATAAATTCCTATGTTTCTTATGTAGTTTAGGGGTATGCAATTTTATATACCAAAAAAATGGTCCCCACTTTCCAGAAACACATGTTTTTTTACACACATTTGGGGGCCCCTATCCTCCCCATTTTTGCCAAAAAAAGTCCCCATTTTCCTAATACATTGTTTTTCTTATTTGAGCATTGTTTTTCTGCCACTAAATTTTGCTTTTACAAATTTGAGGCCCCGTCACCAGGGGGCCCGTATCATTGATATGGCTGATACGGCAGTTGCTACGCCCCTGTAAGGGGCGTAGCAACCACACTGACTTGTGTGTGTAAACCCAGCCAGAACCCTCATATCATTTAGGCCGCTCAAGGTTGGTCCACTGGTAAAGTTCTCGCCAGTAGAGAAAATGCCACGGCGTAGCAACCACACTGGCTTGTGTGTGTAAACCCGGCCAGTGCCCTCATATCATTTAGGCCGCCCAAGGTTGGTCCACTGGTAAAGTTCTCGCCAGTAGAGAAAATGCCACGGCGGCGTCATCACTTCTGTCTCACTTTTAATTATTCTCCTTTTGTTGCTAGCCACGATGTTAACGACGCGTTTAGACAGCGATAGTTGATTGCCGTCTTTATTTGTATAATGCTTGTGGCATCTTTGTAAGTGGTTTTTAGTCTAACAGTGCTATCGCCTCTTCGCTATATGTTCTGATATCCTGAGGAAGTAAACAACCCGTTTAGCATATAGGTTCAAATCTGCCCACCTCCCGACCAAGGCAGTGTTCCCACTGGCTTGTGTGTGCAAACGTGACCTTGCACCATTCAGGCCGCCCACAGTTGGCCTTCTGGTGACCGTTCAATTGCCTCTTTGCTATATGTTCTGCTATCCTGAAGAAGAAAGCAACCTGTTCAGCATAAAGGTTCAAATCTTGCCACCTCCTGACCAGGCAGTGTTTTCACTGGCTTGTGTGTGCAAACGTGACCTCGTACCATTCAGGCCGCTTAAAGTTGGCCTACTGGTGACAGTTCAACTGCCTCTTCGCTATATGTTCTGCTATTCTGAGGGAGAAAACAATTTAGCATAAAGGTTTAAATCTTGCCATCTCCCGACCGAGGCATTAGTTTTACTGGCCTGTGTGTCCGGCTCGGAAGGTACCCGAACGATTCTGTAATTAATTAAACCATAGAATATTACCGCCGCCGTATAGTGACAATAATATAAATAATGTTTTGTTTATTTTCAGGATGAGTCTTAAGTAAATAAAAGATTGCAAATTTCAAAGTTAATTTTATTTCTAAACAGTTTTCTTTATAACAATTTTCAATATTATCAATTATAACAGTACGTCTTCCGCTTAAACAAAATTTACGTATATTTTGCGATTTTTATTTTTTTTTTGAATTTGTATAATGAATTGCGATAAACAAACCAAATTTTATTTTACTGTTCTTAAGCCGCGTCCAGACTTGCACCAATTCCCCGTGCCGCTCCACGCCGCATACCCCGCCACATAAGCGCGCGGACGTGGACCCGGGATTCCACGATCGTTTCAAGGGCTTGGCAAATGATTCGCCAGTGAAAATCCCAAAAATATTACGAAAAATATAATTTAAGGACTTCCTGGCAATAACATACGAAGCCTTAGAAATCTAATCTTCCATTTAATTATGGCATATGATAAGCCACAATAAAAAGTTTTGGTTGTCCTTGGACCTAAATTAACTAATAAACCGTTATTTAAGTTGATTTTTAATAGTAGTTAATTTTAACACTACTTTTTTTTATAATTAAATTGAAATTGTAATCACCTCAGTATTTCGTGTTTGTGGGTTATCATGTTCTTACAATAAGCCCTTCAGTTAGCACCAGCTTTAAAAACAGACTAATCTTAAAGTCACCGTAAAACGGTTTTAGAGCTTTTCTTAATCTTTTAGTTTTAACCGTACATACATATTTAAGAGTATTTAAGTGCAAGTCAGTCAATAAACTTGACTGGTCTAAGCGCAAAATCACTCTGTCCCTAAGTTAAAAAACAGAGAAAATATACAGTTTGAACCCAAGATAGTAGAGGACAACAGGACAAATGAGCCAAAAACATTTAAAATATTTAAACGTTCTTTTAGGAAAACTAATCGCAATGGTCCAAAAACTGATAAACACAAAATTTTACTTTAAATTGGAAATATACTGGGCAAGTTATACCAAAGATATAAAAATAACTAAAAGTAAAAGTACCTACTTTTATTTTTAGAAATAGGACAAAATTGTATAAGTAGATGTAGTAGAAAATTTATATGTAAAAGTTTAAAATTAAAGAATTAAAGTAAAGACAATATTTTCGTCAATTTTTACATTATGCGTTAACAGTTTTGAAAATACTTGCCAACGGCAGCGAATTTTGATAAAATATTTAAAATTCTTAGTTTTTTTTTTAAAATTTTGATCCCCTTGTCCATTATTTAAGTTAATGCGTAATGTAAAAATTTGACAATTACTCTCATGCATTACCTTTAAATTTTGACATAAAATTCAATTCCCTAATATTTACTTATACAATACAAAGTTGTTACAAATTGGGTATTTTTATATTTTTAGTTGTTATAACTCTCTCTGTATAATACTAATTGAACCAAAATTTTGTATTTATTAGTTTTAAATCAAGCTGACCAGTTTTTCAAAAATTTTTGGTCCATTTGTCTTCTTGTAACACCTATTCTAGAAACACTGTATATATATATATATTTTATATTTATTATTATATATATTTTATTTATTTAAATTAAAAGTATTCTTAAATAAACTTATTGGATTTTATTTTTGGCAATTAATAGTTTTTAAAGTCATTTAATGTGACGTGTTTAGTAAAGTTACTCTTGGTCTTCCTGCAACAAAATTATCAATACCTTATATACTACACATTACTAAAAAGCGCTTCTTTTTAAATTAATATATAGACACACCAGTCATTAGGAAAAAAATATAGCTGTGTTTTGTTTAATTTTTATTGCATATGCCGGTTGAGATAAATAACCCAACACATACGCAATGTAAGAAAAGGGAGACAATCTAATCTAAATACCAGCATGTAAACATGCGTGACTAATAGTGCTTCGTTTCTGTTATTCTATTACTGGCCGATATACCAAAACTGCTTGCTCATATAGTATACTTGGTCCCATAAAATTTCATTGCACCGTATGCCCGTCGGACGAGCGCGATAATTTTAAAATTAAAATATAGTGGGTTGTGTTTTGAATTCATGTTTACGTGATACGTACCTGTTATGGATTTTTCTAGTTTAAGCGTTAAAACTTTTAAAAGTGCTCTGATTATTGCAGACTAAAATTACGCAAGTAATTACCTATTATTTAAAATAAATAAATATAACAAAAAAATGGTTTTAAGAATATAAAAATTTTAAAACCTGGAGAAAAAAAATTGTTGATTGACACATTTACACAAAAATATATACATTGTGGACGTAAATAGTTTCCCTTCCCCCTACTAACTTTTTACCCTTAATGTCTTCTCTATAAAATTTAAGTATGACCAATGGGAGGATATAAACTACTTTTGACGTAAAAAAAACAGTTGTAACAATCAAGATAGTAGATGCCTGACGAATACTGTATAACCCTAAAATATAAAGTCAATACTTTGCTTACTACAAAATGGCGGCACTTTAAAGTAGCAAATTCTAATTTAAATGGCCATATTTTGAAAACGAAAAGTTATATGTATTTATTGTGGCATTTTTTCAAAGCTCTTAAAGAATCTTTTTAATATTTATATAATAAAAAGGGTGCTCCGATAAAAGAATTTATACTTTTTGTCTCACCTTGTATATTATTATCATTATCACCATTAAAAGATCTTTTAAAGAGCTTTAAGAAAATACCTCATAAGGCATAATTAACTTTATTACTTTCGGAAATATGGCCATCCAAATCAGGAATATAGGTAGTTTTCAAAGTGTCGCCATTTTGTAGTAGGTAAAGGTATTAACTTATATTCAAGGATTATAAAGTATTCATCAGGAACTTTAAAATGATGTGCTACACGACCCCTTCTCTCCATTTTTTTTTTTTTACGTTCACACTGTATATTATTTTCAAAGTGACCTACTTAATAATTTTTTAAAAATTTGTCATTAAAATTATATAGATAAAAATAATATATAAATAAACGTCTTTTAATTAACAACTTAATGAAGTACCCAGTTAGACGTTCATAAAAAAGATCCTGCCACCAAAGAAAACAATAAACCCTGACTTCTATTCAGTTTGTCATGGATGGCAAATTAATGATATTGAATACAATATCCGATACTATCCCCTTTTAAAAGTTGATACCATGCATATTTAGGTAGGTTTTTAGGTAACTTTATTTAAATTGAACGGCTTATTGTAATAACATGATAAACCACACAGCACTACAAATATGTTTTATTCTCTAATTTATTAAATTAATAAGATAATAATTTTTAATTAAAGGTTTTAAATATTTTCCTGGACCTAAAACACTAATAAAAAATTATTTGGGTTTATTTTATTAATCTTAATAATTTAGTACCTCTATATTTTGCGTTTGTGGCTTATCATATTATTACAAGAAGCTCATTATATGTTTCTTGATTCTAAATTTTTTTTTAATCTTTTATCTTTGGACAATCCACGAAGGCTGAAAGCCTAAATACTAACGTACCGTGGCCGTGGGTGTCTTAAGCAGGGTAAGAGGAAGTTTGTTAACACGGGACTTAAAAACTTGAAGATTTGGGGGAAGGAAAGACCTCCGCTGGCAGTAGGTTCTACAGTCTAGAAACTCTAGAGATAAAAGAACGAACGAAATGGGAAGTTTGGGCCCTGTCCAATTGGACCGTATAGGGATGCATACGTGCGGCACCACGAGTTTCTCTGTTGGGAGCTGCAAGAGGAGGGACTATACTGGATAATTCGTCGGAGCAGAAGCCGTAAAAGTATATATAGAAGAGCGATAGTTCTCCCACAGCTCGACGATGGGCAAGAGAAGGAAGTCCTTGAGTAAGTAAAGGATCATTAATAAGACGAACAGCCCTTCTTTGAATGACATCAAGCATGCTGAGGCTTGTAGGGAATGCCATTCCCCAGACATGAGAACAATATTCCAGAGAGGGTCGAATTGGACCGTATAGGGATGCATACGTGCGGCACCACGAGTTTCTCTGTTGGGAACTGCAAGGGAGGGACTGGATAATTCGTCGAAGCAGAAGCCGTAAAAGTATCTATAGAAGAGCGATAGTTCTCCCACAGCTCGACGATGGGCAAGAGAAGGAAGTCTTTGAGTAAGTAAATGATCATTAATAAGACGAACAGCCCTTCTTTGAATGGCATCAAGCATGCTGAGGGTTGTAGAGAATGCCATTCCCCAGACATGAAAACAATATTCCAGAGAGGGTCGAATTTGGGACACATACAAAGTGTATAAATTGGAAGGAGAAAAATACTTTTTGGCTCGGAAAAGAAATCCAAGCTTTTTGATACAATGTTTTATGCCAGTTAAGGTTATTCTCAATGTGACGCCTACAAGGTTAAATGTGTCCCCGCTCTGCAAAACCTGGCCACTCATAAGCAAAGGGTGAGTGTTTGATGATTTTTTCCACGACAAGGAACATGATTGTGTTTTGGATGCATTAAATTGAACGAGATTTTTGGTGCCCCAATCCAATGTCAAATTGAGATCCTGTGAAAGAGATATCTTCATCGCCCTGCGTTTGCTTTCCAAGTCGGGTTGAAAGATTGGTTTGGGAACCTGAAAAGTTGAGTGAAGGGTACTATCGTCAGCATAACTATGAATGGGTTTGGTTGTGGAAGAAAGAAGGTCGTTGATGTGAAGAAGAAACAAAGTTGGTGCTAGATGAAACAAAGTTGGTGCTAGATGGTTGCTGATATACGTCGATTAGAAAGATATCTGGAGAGCCAAGAGCAGAGTTTGGTTGGAAGACCGTAGGAGGGAAGTGTATTAAGAAGTGTGTCATGCCAGACTTGGTCGAAAGCTTTAGATATATCAAGAGCAACGATCTGGGACTCACCTAGAAACTCAAGAGACTTGTGCCAGTTGTGTGAAACGAAGGAAAGAAATAAAATACAATACGCGTTTTAAATGCTATAAATTACTTTACTCGATCGTTAGATAACACAGGAGTATATTACTTTATTTAAATTTTATACTTAATATAGGTAGGTAAAGAAGAATTTTGGACTTTATTTATTTTATTGACACAAACTAGGAATAATTAAATTGTTATATAAACGCGCAACCACAATATGCAGCGACAAAGCAACCCTGAATACTGAACTAGGGAATATCAAAATAGATCTACATTAGAATGGTTATACTAAGAAATCTATAATTAGAATTATAAATGGTTGTAATATGGAATCACTAGTGCGAGCACCTGAGCAAGATACTTTCACTTTTCTAAAAATCCATATGTAAGGAACATTTCAAAAGATAAGGCGAATAGCCAGGAAATATGGAATCAAAACCGTCTTTCGGATCTACATTACGAAGAATTTTGACAATAGCAAAATCCGATTTATCTACACAAGAGAAAGATTGTAGATACCAAGGCAATATGGGGGGGAGTCGTACATTGGAAACACAATACGGCCTTTAAATGTAAGACTTGCAGAGCAAGGACAACACACATAGAGGAAACATCAAGATCAGGAATCGTTGACAATGTGTGGTCTGAACAACATAATATCAAGAGGTCAGACGCACGGGTTGTTCACAAGAAGCTACATTTGAAAACACGCAAATTTAAAAAGCAGAAATAAAGATGAATAAAATAATAGTAGTTTTATCAATCCAAGTGTGGACATACTAAACATGCCGACGCTTTATGTGAGCAACCGCACGCTTGACCGAACCCACCTCCACCACGGGTGAATACCCAGTGTATATATACTCAGTAGCTTTAGAAATTAGACTTAGTTTACACTTGAAAACGGATAAAGAAAAGTACTGCCCAAAACGTTGTGTAAATAAATTTAATAAAGGCAATAAAGGTCCAAAATTCTTCTTTTACTTTTGAATCATTGTCTACCTCAGACAGACATCAAAAAGAGTTGGTCTTGAAACGAAGTGAATTCCGTCCATTTTCGCGCTATATAGCGCGGTATGCGACGTGACGCGGCACGGCGAATTGTTGCAAGTCTGGATGCGGCTTTAGTACACTCTTCAGTGTGATTTTATTTTTACCCGATGAGAATACATTTATGGGTTATAGTGATTTTATCATAATAATTATAAAACAAAGAATGGATTAGTTTTTTTTTAACAAATATTATTTTATTTTAAATGATTAGTTATGTCCCAAACTAAAAACATTTTACATTTTTTTTTAAGTTATTAATTGTTCTCAGATTTTTTTAAGTTTATGCGTAAATTAAGTTAAGGATCATACTGTATATTTTATGTCAAAAAACTTTAAACTTTTTGACATTCTAGATATATTTAAAAGCATCTAAGCTCGTAAGCTAGTAGTCCAGAACATATTTAACTTTTTTAAACTAATTTATTGTATTGTATAGGGCTAAAATGCGTGCACCATGAAAATAAAGGCAGCGTAATACCAATTTATTTTAGGAATTTAAGGTTGAGCTGAGTAAGCTGAATTTTTGTTCTCGTTACAGCTTTTAATACGAAGTAAGCAATTAAATAGGTTGGTAATTTTAAAATTTAACTTACAATAATTTTATAGCATAGAACCAAAGAAAACAATAGTTTTACTATAAAGACCCAGTTCCTTTGTATGTATACATTTTACGGAACATTAAATTTTATCGAAATTTATTAAGCTTAACGCTACGCAGTAGTGACATTTTGATGTGAATAAATACAGCGTTTTGCATTTTACCTTACGACTAAGTTTATTGTTAAATTTAACTATTTATGTAAGGAAAAATTTTAAAAAATTGTTTTAAAATTTATTTCTAAAAAAATACGTTGTATGGTTAATGGCTTAAACGATCCGCAATGTCATTTAAAAAAAAAAAAACTAATAGTTATTAACAAAAAACTAAGAAAAAAAGCCGACACTCTGCCAAAATTTTAAAAAGTATAACCGATAGCTTATACCGAATCAGCTAAATAACATAACACATAGGCAATGTGAGAAAAAAAGACAGTTTAACGTGAATACCGGCATGTAAGCATTTCGTATTGGATGATTCACCGTACATCCGTTGTGGTTGCTTTACTAGCCGATATACCTTTAGCTATTTCTTATACAGTATATTATAAAAGTTTCTGAAAGGGCGGGAAATTTTAGTAAAAAAGTTCCTGATTCCGGAATTGCAAGAATTTTTATAATAATGCCAAAATTTGCATTTTTGTGGAAATGCTCGTGAAATTATTTAAAAAGCCGCCTACTTCCATGACGTAATGGTGGTGTGCCTCATTACAAAAGATACAAGATACGACATCCCTTTTTAATTGCTTGTTTCTTTGTTGGCAGCACTGGCAACATTGTGAAGTTGATTGATATATATCAATTTTAAAAATAATTTACAAAAAAATATAGACAATTTTGTAGAAATTTTAATTTGCTTGGGTTGGTGACGAATTTAACTATTGATTAAAAAAGTTTTTAACCATTGTAAAATTTTGGGTTAAAGCCTATTGTAGCTTCAATATTTATAGTTTTTATTTAACGTTGAAATCCGCTTTTGCGCGGCGGTTTCGACATGAACAATCCACCGCTGTAGTCAGCATTGGTTTTAAATATCTTTTATGCAATTAAATATTAGTTTAAAATTAAAAAAATATATAGTCGGTCATCTAGACACATCAAAGAATATGATTCGCGAATATAAAGTTGCCGCAACATTTTCGAAAAGTTATTTATTTATTAATTATTAGTTTTTTTACGGGTTTCGGTTGTCATAAAAGGCGGTATAAACGTTTAAATTATTGATCTATACATTTTTGCTTCAAGGAGCTACAGAAATGTTTTAGGTTACCTTTTAGAAGACTTGTATTTTTCGCAGAAAAGGAACTTCTTGACTATACTAATACTTGTTAATCAAATAAATACAAGGTAATTATTTGAACCATTTAAAAAAAATAAACTAATTAAAGAGACAATAGGACTTTATACATTAAAGGGTGTTCACCTAAATTAAATTTAAATTATGATATATTTATGCAGGTCTGCAGGTCTCACCGGCGTAACTACAGAGGGCCTGAGGGCAGGCCCCTCAGGAGTTGCCAGTCTCCACCAGAAAAAAGAAATATTTTTAAAACTGCAACTTTACGTTGCGATAATTATTTTTTTGGGTTATAAAGAACAAAATTTGTATATATGAAGTAAGAAAACCTATGAAAAGGTTTTTTTTGTTTGTCATAAATTTTTTTGGGTAGTAGATAACATAAATGTACGATGCACTTAAAAAACCTTAGCATTTAGGCACCCCTGGGCCCTCCCCTAAAGTATTTTCTAGTTACGCTAATGGTAGGGTTAATATTAGTTTGCTCTTAACACAAAAAATAATTAAAATAATTTTATTGAAGCTGTGAAATACATCTGTTTTTGTAAGTAGTTCATGTTTTTTTTAACTTATATATATACATACCTTCGCTGTTGAACTCGTGATGACAACTTCCAAATCCCAGATTCTTAGTAAACGAAGAGAAAAAGTAAAATATTGTCCATGATACTATAATCATGTAATATACCGTAATAAAAAAGATAACTACAAGACAGCAATATCCCAAACCAGTAAAAATTGAGGCTATGTGCTTAAATGCCATATCCGGACCCAGGCCTGAATACTGACCTATAAGCAACTCCAAAGAAAAATGGGTGTGCCCATTAGAATAAGCATTATAAAGTAGGCAAGAAGAAAAGCACCTAAAAGAAATAAAATCTAATAAACTAGAATGTTAAGAAAGTTATTTTTATGATTTTACAGCGTAAGACATTTAATAAAAAGCTAATTAATATAAAGTAAGAATAATTGTAATTTATTTTACAATAAATTTACTTTACAGTGAGTCCATTAAATGTGCAACCTATTACAATAAGGCGCAATATCATAAGGTTAAAACAAAAAAATCAAAGTACCTAAAATCTTATAGAAAAAATCAAATTAACAATTAACTTAAACATAATAACAGCACTAAAATTACAGTTTTAAAATTCGGCAGTTATCATTTATGCATTTTTGACATTTTTTTATTACAGTTTTAGTTACACGTGATAGTGTTGTCAGGTCCAAAAAAGTAAAATGTTTAATTTTTGTTTTGTTTGTTTGTTACCAAAAGTTTTTTCTCAATTTTGCTATACTTTTTTTAATGAATTTAAAATCCAATATGGCGCCCATAAGAAAAAATATTTTGATAATGGTTCCAAACAATCAAAACGTTAAAAAAAACTGCAAAATACAACATTGAAGTTTTTTTTAATTTTAAAAACTGAAACAGCTGGAATTAATCTTGGACCATTATTAACCCATTTTTGACTAGAGATGCGTAAACGCAACAAGCAACTCACAATTTGTTTAAACAAAGAAGTCATACTTTTTGGTTGTCCAAAATGACAAAATTATTTTAAGTAAGGTAGGTACATTTATTTATTCTATGTGATAAAAATTTAAATTTATATGTTATACATAATTTTTTTATTATCCCAAACTTTTGCAATTTTTTGTTAATCAGGAGCCTCCTTTTTTATCACTGTAGAGCAGCAAACATTTTTTAAACTTCTTTGAATGCAAAATAAGAAAAAATATTAGTACTAACATAAGCTTTTAACAAAAATAATGAAAAAAAATGGGCCTGTACAATAAATCTTGGTGGAATTTGACTGTTGCGTTATCGCAACACCGGATGAAAGCATAACCATTTTAGCAGTAGCAAACCGTGTCTTGTTGTCGAGCTCTTTTTGGTTTTTGTGTGCCTGTGAGTATTAAAAAGTACTTGTTTGGTATGTTGTAAGATGGCTAACCGGTCTTTTACTTAAAAAAAATAAAAATTGCTCTATATCAATTGTTACAATTATAAGCAATCATTATACAGGGTGTCCGCTAATTAATGGTACACAAAAAAACCATAGATTCCCTATGCCGAAATATTAAAATTTAACCAAACATACCTATATCCCAAAGTTAATATTAAAAAAGATACAGGCTGTCAAACTGAAAAAAATATTTTAGGTTTTTTTTTGATAATTTTGATACGATTTGAATATTTTTATAAAACTCGGTAACTAGGTGTTTTTCGATATAAACTGTTAGGACCTGATATTAATTTTTATGTGTAAACTGGAGGGGCCAACCTACACTATTAAAAATGTTCCAACTTTCTTGTGCTACTTTGTATGTCTTATCTAGGTAAACCACTAAACTCCTCTATGCTTTCTACACAAAAAAGGTATACTTTGTAAGAATGACTTCAAGCAACCGTTTTGAAGATATTGGCATTAGGGTAGTTAAGTGCAATTAAAAAGTATATGAAAGAATACATTTCCATTCGTTTATCATAAGGCAGTTGTGGTTATGGCTAATGCGCTGTTTTTAACCGCATTTTTTGGTTAAACCTAACCACTTAAATGCAAATATCTTGAAAACGGTTGCTCGAAGCCATTCTTACAAAGTATACCGTTTTTATGTTGACAGAATGGGATGGTTTACTGGTTTTAGAGAAATTTGAATGGTCTAGCCTAGTCCCTTCTAGTTTACACATAAAAATTATTGTCAGATCTAAATAGCTCATATTAAAAACCCTTTGATACTAAGTTTTATTAAAATATTCAAAAGGTATCAAAAAATATTTTAAAAAATTTAAAATATTTTTTTTACTTTGACATCCTGTATCTTTCTAATTGTTAACTTTTGGATACAGCTATGTTGGGTAATTCTCAATATTTTATCATAAGAAACCTGTGGTTTTTCTGTGTACCAATAATTAACAGACATAAAATAATATTTCTATTACTTAACCTAATGCCAATAAATGATAAGACACATGCGAGAAGGGTAGACCCATAACAATGGAATGCCAAATTGGAATAGCTATTGCCGAAAAAAAATCTGTGTTGACTTATTTTTCCAATGCACTGGAAATTAGTAAATTGATGGTAAATCTGCAATATGATAAACTTTAAAAAATGCGCTAACTTTATTTTAAGTCTTTCATAGAGTTTCGTTTGCCTAAACCTATGAAGCTGACTGGCTTAAAATAAAACAGGCCTTTACCTCAAACGTACCTGCCTAGGTTCGATGTAATAGTATTAAATACATCAGTACCAAATTAAACATCAATTCACGGCGCAGGTGTAAAATTTGCCATAGTTTTTTGTGTAATATATTGAAATTTTGTTCATGGTTTTGACTAATGTTGCGTAAATGCAACACCACTTTTCTTAAATTGTATTTTTTTTGTTGTTGCATATTATTTTAAGGGATTTAAATAAACGAAATAAATGTTTGTTGTTATATTTTATTTAAAATGTAAAGCCTTTACCGAAATAGGTTAAATGTCTAAAATGTTCAAAACATTTCTCATTTAAACGTTTTTCCATTTCTCGTAGTTTTCAAGATAGCAATACATTTACCACCAATTTGGGACACTTTGTATTGTTGCATCCTTAATAAACTACATTATAATGTGCATAATTATTTTAATCGTTTGTAAAAAATATATTTGTTACTTTAAATATTACCTCCACCATTGCTATAACACAAATAAGGAAATCTCCAGACATTTCCTAGTCCGATAGCATAGTTTAAGCACGAGAGCACAAATTCCAAAGGGTTGTCCCAACTTGATCTTGAAGTATTCTCTTGGCCAGATTCCTTTAGTGTGTCTGGCTGCTTCTCAGATTAAACACAAATTTAAAACTGAATAATTAATGCCCAACCCAAGTATTAAGTAAAAAAAATAGTAGGAAATGGGTAAAATATTTTTAAAACTCCTTCCTTCTATTTAAGACATATTTATTTTAATGTAGAAATTAGCTAAAGAAAATAATTTATTAAGGTTCAAGTAATAAAAAATAGGGCAAGAGAATTAAAAATGATATTATCTGATAAATATATATTGTCAGTGTTAAATCGTTAATACGATAAAACAAAATAAAACCAGAATTATTATTTTTCTGTACCATTTTTTTTAACAAAAAAAAATGTTGGTCTACTTTTTAATACATAAATTTCTAATATTATAATATTTAAAATTTAAAGCTAAATGTTTTATGTGTTTTCTTATTTATATTTAACAGTAATTAAATTAAAATATTTGTCTAAAGCATTAAAATTGATTCTACGAATCAGTTTTATTTATTAGGAGTTTCGTAAACAACATAATAAAAGGGGTAAGAAGCAAAGGGTGTAAGTGACAATTTGCCTAAAATTGGGTAAGTGCAAATTTGGATAGATAAGGCCTAAAATTATTTAGCAGCAATGGAATCTAAACAATTTAAATACTTTAATATTTAATATACAAAACATTACACATTTTCTGGGAGAAAAGTGACTTTAAAGTCAAATATTTTAGAATACCACTTACAGATACTGGAATGCAAAAAAATCCCTTCATAATGTAACAGCTATATTTGGATTGCTGATCTAAAACTCAAAATATTTACATCTTCCGATTGGCCATATTTTTAAACGGATAAGAAAATGTTTAAAATAGCATATAAAGAGTACTTTAAAATTTTAGAACTAAAAACCCTTTAATACATAAAAGCACTATCCTAGAAGAAATTCAAAAAAATTGCCCAACGCAAAACACAACAGTTTATATAAACATATGTCTGGAAATGCTTTGTTTATAAGATACAGGGTGTTAATCTTTAAAAAAATCGGGGTTTTAAAAATATTTTAAATATGCCTGTGTTTTAAAAATTTTGAGTTTTTTGAAAAGTTTAACACCCTGTATCTTTAGACTTTTTTATAAAATTGACTTAGGAATAAGCCCTTAAATTTTCTTACCGAAATAAGGAAACACCCTGTATATACTCGGCAGAATTGTGGGCTATTTTTTAAGCTTTTTAGTACTGTTTAAAATTAAATAAAAGCTTGGATTTTGTAATTTTTTTGGTTAGCAAAAGCTCCTTACAAGCCCTTCAAAATTGGCATCAAACAGCTCTGGCCAATTATATAACAAACATCGTCAGTAGCTATCATAATTTAAAAAAAAACGAAACAAAAAGTGACATTTGTGTGGATCAAAGCCGACATAGGCAGTAGGCATCCAAGCAAATAACATAGTGAATAGACTAGCAAAAGAAGCCACTAAAATTAATACTTTTTTGAGAATTTTTTCATTCTACATTTTAATATATTTTCAGTTTATCAAAAAATAAATTTAATACAAATTGGCAGGATCTGTTTGATACCACCAATTAGGCAATTAACTAATATCAAATATTTTCAAAAATTTGTAAAAAACGCTGGTAGTGTGGGAAAACTAATAATTGTTTTATAGGATTTATAGGTAGCTAGAATTAGATGTCAACATGCACCATTTCTAAATAGAATAGGAATACAAGAAAATGATTTGTGTGTAAGTGTTAACCAGCTTCATAAAATGCTAAGTAATATCCTACAATTTCCACGTAGCCAACACAATAATTAATGATTTTATATAGTTATATTATAAAAGAAAAAATGAAGTTATAGGCAACAAAGATACAATAAAAATATTAAAAGATATGTAAAAAAAAATAAAAAAATAAAAAAAAACAAATCCACTAGAGTAGTAAGTTGTGGTAGTAGTATTCTACATTGTAGTATTAAAAATTATGTCAAAACCAAAGACACACAACTTTGTTACCTAGACCCTTTTGCTTCTTACCCCTTCAATTGTTCCATTTGTAGCTTTACAGCTTCTACATTAACAATCATATAACTTTACACACAGATTATGTTTTACCAAAAATACAGGTAATGAAAAACATAAAAGTCTTTTGTTATATTGTTTTTTAATTTTTTCTTGTTGGATATCGCTGAACATAATTCGTAACGACAACACTAAAGTTATTTTTTTCCACCTAAATATCCATGATTTATAGGCAAATTTGTAAGTATTTCAAATTATTTAAAATATTGTTTGACATTTTATGATTGTTATTGCTACTAAACCCGAAGTTAATGCGCATCGTCATTAGATTTTGCAACACTTAAAGAAATAAAATTTCACTTACCTTTTTCATTTTGAGTGCCGAGCAAGATAATTCACATGTATTATTTTTAAACTGTCTTATAATAAAAAGCTAATTAGGCGACTTAAAAAAGATTAAGTGCTTAATTTTATCTTTTAATATCAAAAAATACCAACCGTTACTAAGAATTTAAACTTACAAATAATAAAAATTTAACAGGATCAGACAACATAGAAATAAAGGGTAAAGTTTAGATCTGCCATTTATTGCATGGTATTTATGTCAGATAGAATTTTTTTATTGTTTACATTAGCCAGAATATCTGTCTGACATAAATATTATGCAATACATGTCAGATATAAACCTACCATAAAACGGACACAAGTCGGCGAGTCGATTCGGCGGCAGACTCGGCCACGCCTTTATGATATTTATAGTATATTACAAAACAGACGTGATTGCTGCGGCAGCCAGGAGTCGCGGCTCGCCGACTCGTGTGCTTTGCACCTTAACGTCGGCGACTCGGCAAAAACCTGTTTTAAGCCTTAGGATGTACTTTTTTTTATTATAATTATAATTTAAAAAATCTGGGTTTCTATATTGCAAAATGAATCTCTATTTATTTTCGTCGTTATTTAGGTCGGTCTATCGGTTTGTTGTAACCATGGCCGATCAAAATGAATATCAAGCAGCAAAAAAACAATTAGAAAAATGACAAATACAACTGTCGCCGCGGCAAGTTTTAAATTTTACTTGAGGGGCTGTTACAGGCGACATAGAGGTGGGGTCAATAAATTCTCATGGTCCTCTATATGTGGCTGATTCGGAAAATTAAAGCTTTTAAGAGTATACTCAATTGGTAACATTTTCATGGATAGAAATGGTAAATAATGATAATATATAAGGTGTCAGGAAATATATAGGCAATCTCTTGGATTTATATAGAATACATGAAAATAATGTGACAAGTTTCTAAAACTTTTATTCTAAAGCCCCTCTTTACTGAGATATGTGCCCTTAAGGGACGCCACTAAAAATCGGTTTTTCCTGAATAACTTTAACAGAACTTGGTATAATTAAATTATTTTTAAATACGACGAGTACTACTGATGACTCTTTAAAATGGTACCCTCTTAGAAAATTTGCATTTCTTAACGCCTATGTGCTACATTATTTAGTTGATCCTGTATATCTACTTTATATATTTTACAGCATGTCCACTAACCTTACTTTTTAATATTTGAATTAAATATCTTTTTGACCGCCGCCTATGGGTCGGATATTAATTTTTAGGTTATCCAATAAGTATAATTAAGAAGATTTAGAATTTTTTTGGTAATATCAAAGACAATTTTAGTTTCACTATAGACACCCAGAACAATGCTTAATTTTTGGTCATCAGCTTGGACGCTCGCTTCGTGGAATTTAGAAAGCGGGTATCCATTGAGTACACACCTAAATAGAACGTATAATTTGCCGCTTCATAAATTCAGCCAAGCCAGCGTCCAAACTGATGATCAAAAATTTAGCATTGTTCTGGGAGTCTACTGTAATATAAATTGTAAATTTTTTTATGTGTCATACACTTTGGCGGTCACTATAGTCGTATATATATATATATATATATATATATATATATATATATATATATATATATATATATATATATATATATATATATATATATATATATATATATATATATATATATATATATATATATATATATATATATATATATATATATATATATTTATTAAATAAATTACATATGCTCTTTTAAAATTAAATTTAAATATATTTTTTTAATTGTTATTAAATGACTTAAAACATTGTAGGTTTTAAGTTATTTAATATTTGTTATTTCATTGTTTAGTTTTTAAGATAAAAAAATTTACGATTAACATTTTGAGAAACTTAAAGTTTCGTTGCCATATTTTTTTCTGTAACCTTGTATGTAGCAAATTTTCACTTTCAAATCATACTCTAAATTGCTATGCATTCAGGGGTGGCCCGACGGGGACATTCTCCCCCTTTAGATTTTTTTTTATTTTAAATAAGTCCATATAAGAAAATTGGCCATTTTATTTTGTGTTAATTAAATGATACAAGCAGATTGTGAGAATTAGACAAAAACATTTAAAAAAATCTAAGGCTATCTGCGAGGTCCGCATTTTAATAAGTTATATTATTTATTTTTTAAATATTTATTATAAAGTTATTCGCAATAAAAGGTCAAGATATAGTTAAGCATCCTGTAACGAAAATCATTTTGTCATTATTTATTAATGAATTTATTAAATAATGTATAATCACCATAAAGTGGTTTGCCTTTATTGTTTTAACACAAATAATGGTATGAGTTAAGGTCATTGGTTTAACTACTCTTTTGTCATATTAATAATAATAATAATAATTTATTTATATAAAAGCATACAAGTTTACAAAAATTATACTAATATTTTTAATTCTAAGCATTATATATATAAAAAAATAATTCGCTGAAGTACCGCATAGGACTAGTGTGCAAATGCTTTTTACTTTTATCGCATAATTGCAGGGAAAGAACCAGATATAAACAAATACAGTGTGTCTACGTAACCTGGCGTCAATGGGAAACTTTTTTATTATTGATTTAATAAAAAAAGTTATTCTTTATAAAAAGTTCTGCTCAAAAAGTGTGACCAATGTCATATTTTTTTAAATGGAACACCCTTTATTCAATGATGGTTTAAGATTCCACATAAAAAAATAACTTAAGTTGGTTAATAGTACCAAGTGTCTAATTTTATTTGTTTTTGTGATATTTGATTTTGTAAAAAAATGCAGAGGTGCAATTTAATCAATTTTACTTTAATACTATTAACAAATTAAACTTTAAAATTTGTAACAAACCTAGGAAGAGTCTGCCATATCATACGTAGGTCATATCAAGATCAAATGAGGTACAGGGTGCTCAAAAAATATCCATTTTTCAGGAAATCCAATAGCAGTAACTCTCTTATAGATTTTTGATATTTTATACATCCCAAAAATTTATATATTTTTAATACTTTTTATGTAAAATTTAAGTTAATGGGACTAAACAGTCCTATTTGGCGTGGCCTAAAGTGTTGTCGTGTCTAACCCATGGTCTAACCGCAAACATTGTAAACAACTTTTGAGCATAAGCCGCTTTAAACGGTTTTAAACGTTAAGTGCCGTTTTGTGATTTTAATATAATATTACTGTTAAGTGTTACTAATTAAAAATCATTATATATGCTGCATTTACAGAGAAGCCGAACCAGTTGTTATTTTGAAGTTGGTGAAGCATTTTCAAGTGGAAAAGAAGCAGGTAAACCTCTATTACCCATGAGTATGGTATTTAATCTAAGTTACAAATATATTAAAATTTCTTCGCAAAGTTTAATAAATATTATAAAGTAGTTTCACGAATATTTTAACCTTTAAATTAAAACCTTAAAATTTTTGATTTGGTTTAGAATGTGTCATAATACACGACCTGACCTAATCTCGATATGACGTCACGTAATGTGGCGAAACATTAAATATCATTAGTAAGAAGTATACCAGAACAGTATAACTGTCTTATATTAAATAGTGATACTTCTAAAAACAAATGATAAAAACTAAGTTCCTTATTAAACATATTTTGTAATAATATTTTTGTGTATTTTGTAAAGGCACAAGATGATTATCCTCTACTCTAGCCTATTTTATTATACTATACATATTATTTAATTCCAACAAGGCTCAAGGCTCCAAATACCAAAACCTATTTTTCTATTTTCTTCCTAAATATTTTTAAATGTTTTATTTTAAATGTTTACACTCTTAATTTTTGTGTTATATCGTTTACATTAGGAGTTATCCTTATAGCTGGGTATAGGTTTAGCGAATTTAAAACTTTTATATGGGTACCATGTGTCAAAAAGTTTTTAGAGAGCAAAAGAAGAAAGTCCTCACCCACATATATTTTACTTACTCCATTTCTTCTTTCCTGATAGCAAAATATCTAAAACAGTTTTTAAAGACAAACCAAAAAAATCATCTTTCATATCGGTGCATTATTGCACCCATATAAGAAAAGAAATACAATTGTCTCAGCGGTTTGCAAGTCAACTATGTCATTTATATAAAAAATAAAAAATATTTGGGTTTAGTACTGTACCCTGCGGGACACCATACGTTACTTCTCTTTGGTCGTTTATGCAATTGCCAATTTTTACATATTGTTTTCTATTTTTAAAATATTAGGTAAACAGATTTAAAGCCACGCCCCTTATTCCAACCCTTTGTTACTTTTCTAATAGTTAGGCATGGTCAATCGTATCAAATCAAAATCAAATAAAGACTGGCAATACTTTAATAATAATATTTACTTGAATAAAGATGTATTTGAATAAAAACATTACTTCTTCGTTTTTAAATGGGGACCGAAATTCTTAAAGAAATAATAAATTGTATTTTAAATGTGCATATTATAAAATTACTAGATCTTAAATATTACGTTTATAGTTTATTTTAGAATTTAAATTATTTGAAATCATTTGCATAATTCATATAAAAGTTGGAAACTTTTTTGATTAAGTAAAAATTTAATAAATGAGTTAATATTCTGATTTGTGTGGTTCATTAAGTATGCACCAAGTTTAAAATTGTATTCTTTCTAAAAATTTGCCATGGACCTAAACTATATTAGCAGTAGTTAGTTTTAAGAAAAGTCTATGGATAAATGGATATGCACATACATAATAAAAGTTATTTAGGGAGGTAACGGTAATTACGTTAAGAAAGTAATAAATTAGAATAATTAAAATGTGTATACAACTTTTTATATTATTAGAGAACTATTGCACAGTGAAATAAGGCCAGACACTAATAATACCGGCCTTATTTTGACATCTGAGCTTGCGTAGATGCAAAGTAGGATAAGGACTCCCTTTAATAAGTATAGTGCCTGACTTTATTTATGTCGGTTTTAGGTCGTGCCCTATTTTGGTCTTATTTTAACTTCGGAACTGTTCGTATAAACCAAACGGCTGCCGAGCACAAAATAGAATAGTTTTTCGATGTAAAAATACTCAAAACCTTCCTTTTCAAATGTATGTATTTAATTATGTAAAACAAAATCCTACAACACAAAACAATAAAGAAAAACAACTAAACATTTTTTTCCTTTTTTAGGTTAATGATTCCCTCAACATGATTTGCAATAACTCTAAATTATGGGTACAAGCACTATGTAAATAAGGCCGGTATTAATAATACCCGAGCTTAATAAGGCAACTTGCAATAATTCTCTATTAACTATTTATTATACTGCCCCACAAAAAAATTATAGCTTATACACAAAATTTAGTCGTATGTTTTCCCATGTATGAGGCCCGGAAAATTACTCTAAGGGGCCGGAAAATTGAGTATCAGACGTAGCAATCAGAACGAAGACATTTTTGTGTACTTTTAAATTAAGTACATAAATATGCCAATCTCACGATTGGAACGTCAAATCCGCGATTTTTCGGCCCCTAGGGGGTCATTTTTCTAGTCCCAAAGTAAGAATTTTAACAGGCCAATCACTTTTCGCGCATAATGTAAGGGCCAGGATTCAAATGTACATAAAAATTGTGATTGTGATTGCTACGTCCGAAACACGATTTTCCTACCCCTAAGGGGTCATTTTCCCGGCCCAAATAGAAAAGTTTAAAAAGCCGTAGACCTGTCGAGCATTAATTCGGCTTTCCGTTGCGAATGCACCCTCGACCCCGTCTTATCCCGAAAACCGTGTTTCAGGGCTATAGAGGCACCTAGGGCCAATTCCAGACGTGTATGACTATTTCTGAAGTTGGATTCGGATTTAGCGTCAAAAAATACATTGGAATACATATATCTTATTCTTGTGTATCAACTTTTTTTGTGGGGCTGCGCTATTATTAAAATCTCGGAGACGGTAAAAAATAAAGGTTGGTTAAATAAGGGCAAAGCTGCGCATTTTTATGCCAAAAAATATTTTGTTCTGAAAATTTAAAGATGTGCAGCCGTTCCAAAATTATAGGGAAAAAGACCAAAGTTTTCGCAAAACAGTTTTTATTTTTCTCAGTTTATTTAAAAAAATATTTTAAAACAAACGACACATTACATTACTATTGCTACTTTTTCCGTTCTATAAAATAATGTCATTATATTTAAGAACCGACGTTTCGTCTTTGAGCCGCTATCATCAACTTTCTTTATTTAAATAGGCAACATGTCTGGTTTTAAACGTATTTTAATTGCAAATTCAAGGACATATCACACTTTGGAATAATGCGACGTTTTAAACTGAAAAACCACTATTTCTATTTCGCTGGAAAAAATGCTTGTTCGCCGGTAAGTATGCACCTTTTTTATGACAGGCTACGATTAAATTGCAAGGGGCGTTTGATTTAATTAAACGCTTTATTTTAATACGTATAAGTTTATGTTTGTAAGGTACATTAATTCTTTTGACTTGTTATTTAAATTGTAAATAAATAAATACATAAAAATATATAAAAAGAAATGATATTGGTAGTTAATGTATTCATACTTACTAGGATGGAGTGACATAGAAAAATCCTTGTTTTTAAGCATTTAAAAACATTTAACAATGTGTCTGGTATATGACTATTTCAAACCAAAGTTTTACTCTCGTGGTTAAAAAGGTTTATTTTTTAAAAAAAATTTATTATAGTAGTATACATGTTTTTTTAACTTTAAATTTTTTGTGGAATAAAAGAGGATGTTTTCAAATGTCAAAAAATTTTATTTTGCAGTCAAAAATCCTAACTTATAATTAATTTTCAAAATTAGTGGGCCATCTTAAGATGCTAAGTAATACTACTTTTTTCAAAATTTTTCTTGTTTAATAAGTAAGAAATTCCACCCCCAGGCCAAGAAATACAAAAATAAAAAAATAATTTTCTTCCATCCTAATATTTACTTTGGAAATGTCCAGGAGCATTTAAAATAAAATCGTAATATTTAATGACAAAACAATAAATGATGTTTTCTCGGTTCGAAACATCGCATAAATGTAAAGTGTGATATATCCTTGGATGTAGAAAAATACATAATGCGAATTTAATACGTTTAAACCCACATAATCCTCCTTTTAAAAAACAAGTTTAATATGGTGGCTTAGAAACAAAAAAATATTGTTTATTTTTTTATTTTTTTTTTTTTTTAATATCTTTAAACCGGATTGGAAAATCTCGTCCCTTTTATTGCATCCAAATCATGGCCCCTGTTGCGCAAAAAGTAATTAAATACTTATCCTTTACTTTTGGGCGGTCAAGTTTTGCAAAAAAGACACTTTCAATCTTGTGGACGTCACATTTGAGAATAACTTTAACTGGCATAAACACATTTATAGCCACGACAGCCTCACAAAAGCTTTAATTTTTCTTTCGAGCCAAAAAGTATTCACCTTTCTAATTTGTACACTTTGTATGTGTCTCAAATCCTCCCTTAAAATATTGGTCTTATATCTCTTGCATGTTGCAACCCTTAGCATTCTTAATTCCATTCAAAGAAGATCTGTTCGCGTCATTAATGATCCTGTACTTACAGACAAGCTTCCCGTTTTTGCCCATCGTTCGGCTGTGGGGGATTTATCGCTTTTTTATAGGAACTTCCATGGCTTCTGCTCTGAAGAATTGTCCAGTACAATTTCTTCATTTGCGGTTCCTAATAGAGAAACTTATCTCTATACGGTCCAACTGTACAGGCCTTTAAGTTCCCACTTTGTTTGTTCTTTTGTCCCCAGAGTTTCTAGA
Source organism: Listronotus bonariensis (assembly GCA_014170235.1). Lineage (NCBI taxonomy): Eukaryota > Metazoa > Arthropoda > Insecta > Coleoptera > Curculionidae > Listronotus > Listronotus bonariensis. The sequence goes on along the minus strand of JACEGR010006032.1, from coordinate 32,703 downwards.
ATGTCGAACTTGCTACCCGCGGAGGTCAGTCTTTTCCCCCAAATCTTTAAGTTTTTAAGTCCCGTGTCAACAAACTCCTCTTATCTTGCTTAAGACACCCACGATACGTTAGTATTTAGGTTTTTAGCCTTCGTGAATTGTCCAAAGATAAAAAAAAAAGACGAAACGCCGGATCTGAAATTAAATGATTTTTTTTATAAAACAGAAAAAGTTGCAAAATGTAATTTCTTTTAAAACACATTTTCAACTAAACTAAGAATAAAACTTAAACTGTTTTGTAAAATAAATATATTTAAATTTTTAAAAGAGAATATTATTAAGCATTAATACCGTCTTAGAAAATGTAACACCCTATATAAGCATAATTTTAATTCTAAGTAATTTTTTTAAGGATTTTTTTAAATATATTAGTTTTTTGCTTTTACGCAGTGTTTAACATTTTTGACTTATTTAATTCAGGTAAAAAAATACCAGGTTTTTGCATTTATTTCAAAAATCTAATTGTAAAATAAAATTTCTTGTTTAAAAAAGTTTGTAGAATTTATGAAGATTTTATTGTTGGTTGTATTTAAATATCTGGATTAGCTAAAAACAAGTAGAACATAGTTAAAATATTTGTTAAATAGTATAAACCTATTTTTTCTTTCTTTAAAGTGTAATTTTTTTTTATGATGTGATATTGATCAGCGGTAACTACTTTTTTAAAACACTTTTTGCTAAGTTTACCAAAGTTTTCTTTTGTATGTTTTACCAAGTTTATCAAAGTTTTTTTCTGGTTTTCCAGGTCTCTTTATTGTACAAAAATGAAAAACTAAAGTAGTAAAAGCAAAATAACAGTTTGTCACTTCTGTCAAATTGCATGCATTAAAAATGATTATTATATTCCACTCTCTATCATCCCAATCTATTGGACAGTTGTGCTGTGTTATGGTTATGTTTGTCTTCTTCGCCTTAATTTATGTTTGTTTGTTTACATGAAATACATGAAAAGTTATGACTAAGGAAAAAAATTTAGTCAATAGTCCCTGGGCCAGTAATAAAATGGACTTTATGATACTATACTTTTAAAACCTTTAAAGGAGGGTTCCTTTGACGAGTCTACCAGGAATATTTCATAACGCCATATATAAAAGCGGCGCTTTGGGCTGTCAATATTAAATGCTTCGGGTATCGAACTGGGCGAACAAGTCACTTTGTTTGTCGGACAATGTTTTACATGCAATTTTTAAACTTTGTGCCAAAAATCGTAAGGGTTACAGTCACGAAACCCGCCTAGTCCGATAGCCGAAACATGTGTTTGAGCCATGACTGTAACCTTTACCATTTTTGACAAAATATTTAAAAATGCATTTAAAACATTGTAATAAACTTGTCCAATAAAAAAAAGTGATGTGTTTGCCCAGTCCGACACCCGAAACATTTGTCATTGGCAGACTGGGTTAAAGCGCCGCTCTCATATATGGCGGTATAAATATTCGTAGAAGACTCGTCCAAAGGAACCCCCCACAAAAAAAAGATTTTAAAGGTGTTTTCATCACGCAGTCAATTTTAGTACTGGCCCAGACAATATAATTTTCTACCAAAGTAAAAAGTTGTTAGATTTTAGCACTGCATTGTATTCATTTATAGAAGTACGTAACGGTAAAGCCTTTTGGCAGAAATTGGGTTTATTTTATAATAAAATAATATTCTTTTAAATTTTTTTCCGCCCTTTCGGGTCTTCCCACCCAGGTCAGACTATTGCCCCCTAGGTAGTGCGCTGCAGCTTGAAGGCTTATTGTTTCTTGACCCCTACTTTTTCCATTAAAATACCATATAGCTTGGATGGTTGCTGCTTGGTCTGTTTATATACCCCCAAGCAGAACACCGCGTGCCCGGTCACCCATCCAAGTTATGGCCGGGCTCCTCACTGTTTAACCCTGGTGATCGACGAGGCCAACCCCACTGGAGCAGCCACAAGCGCGGCTATTCTATTAGTTACTTTTTTGGTTTGGTTTAGTTTGAGTAAAAAAACGAGAAGTAAAGTAAAACGAAGAAACATTGTATTATCTTTGTTATTTTTGTTTACAGAAACACTGTTTATTTCAATTAAAATAAAATGTTATATATTTTATCGGTTAATCCAATTATCCTTTTTTATGACTAGGTATACTCATTATCTTTGAGAGACGACGGAGTTAGTAATTCATTTATTATCATTTAAAATTATTAATATTTAATTAAATTCTTTAACCCTCTTAAAATAAAGTATCTTACCATTTTTACCATATTAGAATCAAAAACATAACTCATGTCTTGTTTTTTAATCTTAGTACAAGTTATAAAGCTTGGAGCAAGTACTACGTACGTGGGTGTCCAAAGTGTGGTAAAATAACTTTTGGGATAAAAGAAAAACGATGTGGGAAGTTCGAGGCTCTAAAGTGGGACTATATAGAGATGCATAAGTGCGACACTACCTGTTGCTCCTGCTGAAAGCTGCAAAAGAATACATTTTACTTGCTAACTACTCGAAGCAATGAGCAAGCACGCAAGGTGTCATTAATATGATAAACACATATATGTATTTTGCAAGGAATTAGGAATACTAAAACATGTAGAGAGCGCCATTTCCAAACATAGACAAATATTCCAACCCAGATCTAATTGGACATACAAACAAAGTATACAGGTAATACAATGAAAAAAACTTTTATTCAATAAAAATGTTGACTTTTTTTAAATTGCCGTGACTATAAATGCAAACAAACAAAAAGCTTAGCCTAAATATATCTTTTCGCAAAACAGAGTGTTATGGAAAATAGAGTGTTCTCTCCTGTTATCTTTATATATCAGTAAGTAGTGTGTCGTTCTGCTTTTCTGAAAATACCGGTATTAGGAAAGCTAATAAGAGGTAAACAATGATAATAACTGAAATTTTATGATAAAGCCATCACTTGGGCAAATGTACCATATGGAACTATCTTCTTGGGACAATGAGACCGGCGGACCATCAAAACAAACTTTGCGTATCTTTTTAAAATCCAACTTAACTTATTGAACTAATCCAATCTTGGTACGGGCATACCCTGCTGGAGCAGCCCGTACGAGGCCTTAACTAAAACTTTAACTTTATTGCTTGACTTCAACTATACCTACTTCTTATCTGATAAAATCCCTTTTTACTTCTCTTTCTCTTCTTAAATAAATATCAAATTTTCCAGTGTTTGTTTTGCATTTCTACGCCACCCAGTTTGTTTAATACCCTAGTTTTGCTAAACATTAGACAGTCTGGCATACTTCACTTTAAATTTCCTTGTCTTATACCAATAAAAATGTATTTACTTAAAGTCTCATCCTGACTTTGCAACAATTCGTCAAACATCTGTCCAAACTAACCAACCTGTTTGCGCGCTCCTTGACGCCAAAACCGACAAGCTCTGAATCAGTAGCAAATCATTCGCCAAGCCTTCGAAACGACGTCCACGTCCACGTCCGCGCTGTGTGGCGGAATATGCGGCGTGGAGCGGCACCGCGAATTGTTGCAAGTCTGGACGCGGCTTAAGGTTAATGCACACTGTACGCTCAGTTTTAGGTTTGCTTACGGTCCGGTCAAATATTTTGCATGCTATTTAAATGTTATTCAAAGTCATTCATTTATAAAGCATGTCTGTAAAACATTTTACCGGACCGTGAGCGTACCGAGGGTTAAGCGCATTGACCTATATACTGTTTAAACCTAAAAGTATGTCAAAGGTATTTTCTTAAAATCGACATGCCAGCCCATAAAAGCTTGTATAAATTGCTAGGTACCGTATAAGCGGGTTTTTAAATATAGCAAATTATATTCTTTAGTTTAGTCAATTTTGTACGAAACATAAATTATTTTATTTTAGGGCACTTGTTTTATAAATTTTTAAATAAAGCAGGTGTGGAACAATTATTTTAAAAATAAAAATTTAAACAAAACACCTAACATTTAAAAATAATCTTAAAACTACCACGACCAGTAACAATAGTAAAAAAGATTTTATGTTTCTTGTTACGCATATTAGCAAATAGGATTAAAAGATTAGTACAACTAAACCTAAGCTTAAGTTGGGTACAGACGACATGCCAAAGCTTAGGCAAATATCCGCTCGTTCAAACGTTCCCGCATCCCAACGTTGGCCTTGCTTTGCCATATGTTTGGCATACGCACGACGCGGGAACATTTGAACGAGCGGGACATTTGCCAAGCCTTGGCATGTCGTCTGTAGCCGGCATTATTTTAAAAAGTTTGCATGTTTTATAAATTACGCTTAAAGGGAATATTATAATGAAAGTTCTTCGACCTTTTTCAAAACTCAAATATAAGTTGAAGTATGCACGCTAACTAAAATTGTGCTTTGCCAAAAACAACTTTGCGGATACATATTATGTTTTTTAATGAATAAATAGTATATCAACTGTACAGAGTGTTTCAGTTTTGACGGTTTTACATGGTAATTCGAAAACCGTGAGTAATATCAAAATTCGAATATAGGACTCCCGTTCCTGGCTATTCCAATTCAAAGCAACAAGGTTTTCAGATTTTGGTCTTTTAACAACTTTCTTTAACTCGTTTGCTATTAAAGTTATAAAAAGTTGTTGGAAAGCTTTTTAAAAAATTACCCAAACTTCATTGGTGTTTTCTTTTAATACACCCTTATACACCCAAATTTTTGCTATTTTCCACTGCTTTTATCTTGTTTCCACGCATTGGCAAAAGTTGTCCACAGTTTTTAAATTTAAATTAAAAACAATACTATTATATTGTATTGTAATGTAATAAATAGAGGTCGTTCGGCTTAAGATTGCCCTTATCCCACTTTGACCTAAAAGATCTTTTGTGTATACCCTACATTAGTTAATCCCTCGATTTCCAAACTTTTCGCAAAGCTGAAAATATTTCGGGGAGCAAGCCTTTTTTATATCTTCTGGAGTCAAAAATACTCCTTTTAGATATTTTAGCCTATGGCCTGTTAATTCTGTAAGTTGGCATAGTATATGCTGCGAGGTTTCGCTCGATCGATCACAAAACCTGCAGCAGTTGTTGTCTATCTTTTCCGTCGTTTTGAGGTGATACCTCAAAGGGTCGTGACCCGTCCGGACGTTAGTTACTATCCTGAGTTAGTTCATTTGAAGCTCTAATAGCTTTTTAGTTTATTTAAGCGATTAAGAGATAAATCTTTTCGCCTGTCTTTGTCCTGGAGCGTTATTCCAGTGAGTCGCTTTTTGCCTCTGCTTCCATTCTCCGAGTTTTTTTTTAGGTTACCTCTCGTTATGCCGCAGAATAGTTTCGGTTTGTAAAAGGGGACCTGTGCACCTACTTTGGCTAGTTGGTCGGCAATTTTGTTGCGTTCCACTCCTTCACGTCCTGGCACCCACATCAGAGTTCGTCTGTTGTTTGTAGGCAGTTGATTAAGTAATTGCCGGCACTCCCAGGCAAGCTTTGAGTCAAAGCAGCATAAAGCTAATGCCTTTAAGTCTGCCTGGCTATCCGATTAAATAGATATTTGCTCTTAGTAGGCCATTTTTGGCGCCTTCGATTGCGCAGATATCTATGGCGTAGATTTCAGCTTGGAATTGGAAGATTTTTCTAGGGGCTTTGCAAGTCTACATCTTGATCCCCACTCCTTTATTTATCTTGGATCCGTCTGGATACCAGACCAGCGAGCTACGTTTCAGCTGTGATATTTTTCCCTTATAGTTTGGCGGCTGTGTATTGCCACTTCAGAAGGGCGTCGAAAATCACGCATTACTGGGATTGTGTCTGTGTGTTTGGTCAAAGCTTTAGTTTGAATACTTTCCAATATTCTAAGGTGACCAGTCAGGCTTCCTGAAATTAATTTGCATGTCTGTATTAGTCTGGTACTAAAAATGACCCCTTTCCATGCAGTCATGCTATTCCATGATGGTTATGAAAAGGTCGTTAGCATATCCTTGTATATTATAGCCTTTGTTAGTCAGCCCTACAAGAAGATCATCAACCACCATTGACCAGATCAAAGAACATAGGACCTGACCTTGCGGGCATCCCCTTACCACCCTGACCGTGGCAGTCGCGTCCCCTATAGACAAGCTAATAATGCGACTTTTAAACATGGATTTAATCCATTTCATTGTTGAGGGCTCTATACCTCTGGTTTCTGCGGGTCTTTGTATCGATTCATATGAGATGTTGTCAAAGGCCCCTCTAAGTCTAAGAATGCACACAAAGCCACTACCATAATTCCATAGCATAATACTATACTCTAATTAATAATAAAACTATAATGTCGGTAAGGTAAGGTCAATGTATTTGTATTTATAGATAATTTACTCTAAAATATAAAGTAACCATGTATGCTTAAACCTATATTTAAATTACAAAGAAAAACCATGGCAATGTAAATATTAGTATTAACAGTAAATCGGAAAGGTTTTACCAAAAGTGTTCGAGAGTTTGCTAGGAGTGTTTGATAGTAGAGTTAGGGTTAAATCATTACATGCCACCCTAAGTAGGAGGTATGGTATGACTGTACTAAACTAAGTTGTTTATTTTTTCCAGTTCACCAACTTCATGTTTCCAAAAACGTTATTTTTTATATGGTAATTGTTTTTATTATTTCCAGTGCCCCGTAAAGTAATGTTCCAGTAAGTAAACAGGGACCAAGGTGATGATGAATCCTGTATATATTTGACGTTACAAGATTATTCTTCGTTACAAGTTTACTAAGAGTATTTTACTATATGGGCCAAAGATGACTTTTACTCTTTAAACTTCCATTAATTTGGTTTTTATTTTAAATATTAGGAAAACAGTAGGATATTACTCATAAAATTATAGTAACTATTGAAACATTAAAATCTCTACAAAATAGCGTTTGTTAAAAATTACGATTCTTGCTATAATTTGATTTTTTTAAATTTTACCCTTTATTTTAGTACTACAAAAGTTGTTTTTTATGATATTAAACTATAAATAAAAAATGCTATAGGTAATTTAAAATCCCTTGATTACTAGAGAGGTTTTATAAATTCAAGCAAGGCCAATGCACTCAGTTAAAAAGTAGCGACAGAACGATCAATTCCAATTTATTGAGCTCCTACCATGTGGCTTCCATTTCAGCGTAGCGTTACAAATGATAAAGAATTTGGGCAATCATTGTAAAACAAGTGTAATAGGATTACACCTACGTGGCACTACGGCACACAGAAATTTACATTGCATTACGACAACATGAACAAGACCCGTTTCTATTAATTTCATAAAAGGAAGATTCGCATATTTAATAAAAATACTTTCCGTATTACACAAAAGTGCGAGGTTATATCATATACTTTATGTTTTATTAAATTTATTTTATTTATACAGTAACAGGTATTTCAAAAACGGTTATTTAATTATGTGTTAAAAGTTTAGAAGAAAAATATAAAAAAACAGGGATTAAATATTGTTCATGCTTTTTATTGCAGCGAAACTTAAGTGATGTAAAAGATCACATTAAAAGCACGTGCAGCGATACAAAAATAAAACAAACTGACATCCCCTTTTTTGTTCGTGTACCCTTTAAATATAAAAAAAAAATCTGACCTTGAACTTATTCATGTTTGTTGTGTCCAAGTTCCAAACTTGTAATGGTAGTACGACAACTCAGTTGGGCAACGCAATTTAAAAAATTGCATTTAAATTAGCACCTCTTTATTATACAAATAACCACTTACTCCAAACTTTCTTCCATTTACGTCGAGGTTAGGTCATCCGGACGGAAACACTAGTTTTACGTAGATTCCGAACTCTATTTCTTGTTAACCGTATTCAAAGTGTCACCCAATATCAACATTTTTCACTTGCCATGTAAAAAGTTTACAAGAAATGACTGAAAAAAATGTTTTTAATGAGTACTATTCATACGCCAGACCGACAGAGATAAGTATATTGTTTTTAAACCATTGTCCGGGATGTATTCAAACACAGTTAAATACGCGACGTACATGACGTCACCTTAGCAAGAAAAATGTAATATTTTTAAAATGTTTTGAACCATGTTAACAACAAAAAATAGCTTTAGTAACTTAAAAACAATTTGGGTATTGCAAGGATTAATACTTACGTTAATATTTTATATCTATTTGCATATAGTATTAAAAAAGACCAAAAGAACTGTTTTTAAAAAATATTATACAAGTTTAAAATCTATGGCAAAAATTATTTGATTTGGCAGATTAAATAATTTTAGGTATTTATTACTTTAAAATAAATACTGTTGGATTTATTTTTAACCGTTTCTAATAAATTATTTTATTTGGGTAAAATTCAAACTGGGCCTTTATATATAATATTCCTATAAACATTTATTTAACATTGGGCCATATGACTAAAAGAAGCAAATGCTTTTGCTTATAAGTATAAGCAAATGCTCATTATATATAAAATATAGAAGGATTTACTACAAACATATGAATAAAGTCAAGCATTTACTTAGCAGAGTGCAGTATTTACTTTTCAGAAAAGTGAAGCTACTAAATAGCAGCACCTCTTTTCTATAAATAAATACTGCACTTGTAATTAAATGCTTGACTTTATTCATACGATTAAAGTAAATCCTTTTATATTTCTATGTAATTAAGCATTTGCTCCATACTTATAAGCAAAACCATTTGCTTCTTTTTAGTCATATGGCCCATTGGCTAAATAATAATTTATAAAGAAAATAAAAATATAAAAATAAACCTATAATAAAAATTACAGTATAATATTTGATTCTCTGGAGATATTTTTAAAGCACTCTCGGTATCTCGTTTTTATTTTATTATCCATTGAAAGATGCTTGCCTTTTATTCCCTACGATGCACGAAAAAACTTGTCAGAAACAAATGGCATTTTTTATTTATTTAAGTATTTTATCATTATCCTATAAAGCTTAAGGATTTATTTATACTCAGAACCTATCAACGCCTCTAAAAAGAAATTTTGCCAAAGGCACGACACCACTAAAGTATGCCTTATTCATGGCATATCAGTAATCTAGTAAAAAAATTTGTATAGAAGAAAACATGAAGAAAAATTTAAAAAATGGATAAATTTCTTTTACGTAAATGGTATAAAAAGATTTTTTGTAAAATCAAAAAATATTTCTTTAATATTTCAGGTTTTTTGTAGTACAGAATGTCGTCCTTTCGTTGACTTTGTATGGCGGGGATGGCGAACCTTTACGTATCAACTAGCTAAAGAAATATTTAGTAAAGTCATAGGCGTGCAATCAAATAATTTTGACCTTGTAATATTTGAGAAAATAATAATAAATACCCTTTTCAATTTTTTGTGTGGTGTAACATAAATTTTGTTATCAGTGACGTGCACAAAATATTATGTCGCGTGCCATTAATGGCAAGCGGTATGCCCTTGGTTCTGCCATTACTGTTGTAGGGTATAGCATAAACCAATTCGTTTGTTGGGTATAGCATAAACCATTCGGTTTTTCGTGTAAAAAAGATAAAAGGTCCTTTTCATATATTTTCATACTACCCAACACATGAAAAAAAATTAAAAAGCAGAAAAAAAACGTTTTTAGTATTTCTGTACTTAGCCTGGGGGTCTTTTCTACTGCAAGGGGACCCCTAAGCTTGGGGGTCCCGGGGCACTGCCCTGCCTAGCCCCAGAGTAGCTACGCTGCTGGTATGAATAAAAAGGTATGTTCTTATACTCTAACACGCATATAAAAACATCTATATATTTAAAACACGAAGTCAATAAATACTTTTAAAAATAAAATAAAACGGCTTCAAAAAAATAAGTAAAACTTACTAAAAAGTTAAAATGAAGAGTAATACCATATTGGTATTAAAGTATAAAAAGCTATTCCTTATTTAGTATTTAAGGGCATATGCTATTTCCCGAGTTCATTTTTTTTTATTTAATATTTTTAACCTTAGAGACTTTAATTTATGATTTTAAAGTCGGTTTAATTTTTTTAAGTGTTTGTTTTTGGCTTTTTAATTTATTATTTTTTCTATTAAATAGGTAAACATACACTAAAAGCCCAGTACCTCCTTCAGAGACTACAGTAAAAATCATAAGAACGTGTAATTTGATTGGTTTAAAACGTTACAGACGGTCATGCAAAATTGTTATATTGGAGGATGGTCATGGTTATTTCTAGTTTGTTATTTTTTTTCTTATAAACCGAATTAAAAAAATAGATTTAACAAACCAGAACTAACCATGACCCCCAATGCCAATTAATCAAATTACACATCCCTCTGCTTTTACTGCAGTCATTCTTTTAGTTTGGTAAAAAGGATAGATTTTTACTCTAAGGTTGTCAATTTTAAATGCACACCTGATGTTTGAGCATATTCCAGTCTAGAAGCAGCTTTGCCGCACGAACAACGTACGGCAGAAAGAAAACAATAGGTTTAGTACCTTTTTCTCTTGCGATTTTGACTTGTTTTTATGAGACCACCGCGGAAATGCTCCCATTAGTCGTCTTTCGATATTATCTAAGAATTTGGAAAAGATTATGTATCATCAGATTAACCCATTTATAGAAAGAAACAATATTATACCAGATGCACAATTTGAGTTCACAAAAATAACAGTACAGCTACTGCACTATCGGGAGTCTTGGACACGATTGAGGATCTGGACAGCGGCAGGGTATCGGCCCTGTACTGCTCGACTTTTCGAAGGCGTTTGATACGATTAGTCACAGGTTATTGTGCTCAAAGTTTAGGTTTAATGGTTTTGACTCAAATGCTGTCAAGCTTCTGTCATCCTACCTTGATGGTCGATTCCAAGAAGTGATTCTAGATGGTAAAATGTCCCTCGTTGAGACCTGTGATTTCCAGAGTACCCAGGGCTCAATATTGGGTCCATTGCTGTTTAATATCTACTCTGCAGATATTCTGAATTGTTTAATTAGCCTTTGTTTTAAGGCAAAATACCTTCAAACTAGCTCAATGTCAGTCGGGGCACGTGAGTCGTGGATTGAGTAACCTAAACACTCCTTTAACTCTTGTATCAGTATTCAGAAATTATTAAATAGATAATTTGTTAGCCCTCCTATTATAGTTTACCACAAAAAAGGTACTTATATATGGGCGCCACCTAAAGTTATAGAATAATGATGGTAAACTACGGAAGGTTAGTTCCTTTAGGTAAACTAAAACAAAACAAACAGATTCCAACACAAAATAAAAAGACAACGTATAAAATATGCGTGTTCTTTATTTAAGAGCAATTCAATCTTGCTTAAAAAAGATGGGTGTTAATCAGCAAAAAAACATATGAAAACTAGCGCTTAACGTTTGCAAACATTATTACACCGCTTTAACAAATATAACCAATTCAAAATTAAAAATTTAAGTATGTAAATTAATGTTACTTAACTAGTTTGATTATGTTGACGATGCAATATGTTATTTAGGTGTATCAATATTAAATGGTGTACTTTAAAGACTTTATTTGCGTAAACAACTTATCTGAAATCCTCTATAAAAAGGTACACTGGGTGTTGGTGTGGATTCTGCACTGGTTGTAGGCTGGGGCCTACACTTGGGATTCAGACAAGTGGCATTTGCTGGTCATAGATCATGAGGAGGAGTCAACTCGTGTGGTAGGTTATGGCTTGCCTCACTTCAAGCAGACAATCTCAAATCTGGCTTCCCTTAAGCGTGGGGATCAGATAGAAAATAGAAGAATAGAAAACTGAAGAATGAAATGAGGAATCAAAGAAGATTCAAAGATGAAACCGGGCTTATCTAAAACAAGATCAAATTATTAAAATTAATTCAAGGACAACGTGTTTTTGAGGTTAGGCTCGACATTCCAAGAAAAAGGTGAATTATGCAAAAATACCAACATAAAATATAAGTATAGAAAAACACATACCTTTTTAGGCTAAAGATGGACAAGGATTCGTGATTTTCAACAGAGATAATTCGAAATTTTTATAAAATCACAAAATTGCCTTCTACTCGTCGCACCGGTTAGACAGAAAGTGTCATTTTTAGGCTTCCTGTCAATGTCCGACCAAAATTTGACATTTGTCTAACCATTCAGGCGTATTTCTGGCGATTTGACTTCCTGGGACGTACTCGAAATCTGACGGCTACCACAGGCCAAAGATTTAAAGATACATAATGATGTATCCAAAAAGCAAAAGTTAATGTAGAAAACAGGCAAGTGCTTGTCTTTTTTGATACTCATAAGATCCACAATATTGAAAATGTTATTAAAGTTAAAATCAATGACAAATTACTACCTGTGAGCAGTGTGGCAAAATCTTTGGGAGTTTTAGTGGATCACAGACTAAAGTTTACCGACCAGGTAACCGCAGTAACCCGTAAGGCATTTTTTAACTAATATCTATTATATGCCAATAAGAATGTATTACCACAAAAATTAAAAACTATCTTGTGTAAGTCCTTGGTGTTATCCCCTTTTAATTACTGTTTGCCTGTCTATGGTCCCTTTCTTAGCAATTACGAGAAACGAAGCATGCAGAGGGTGCTATATATATAACCGTATTTCTGCTGCACTCTTGGAGCTTAAATGATTAAATATAACAAATAGAATTGAGCTTCACTCAACGATATTTGTGCATAAGGTTGTACGATTGGGTATGCTGTCGTGTCTGAATAAGAGACTGCGGCCTAGAACTAACACCCATCAAATAAATACTCGCTACAAAGATCCCTACACCATCCCCAGGCACTCGACGACCCTGTAATAATATTATAGACATAATATACTACTTAATAGTTATTATTATATTACCTTAATTTTGTCTGGTTGCATTTATGTATATTCTTGTCTATGTTGTGTTTTTTTTTATTTCTAGTTTAAGTGGTTAAAATTAGATAGTTAAATTTTATTGTATAATTAATTGTAGGGGTACAGTTTTGATGTTAGGTTAGATGTAAGACTAGCTGTTCCTGCGGCTAAATCTCACCTTGGCTAGGCTGTCATTATTTTGTTTTTTTTTTTGTAAATTTTGTGTATTCTGTAAAATATGTTTTTTATAAAAGACGATTTATTATTATTTTTATAAAAGCACCTCTTCAATCGGCACCTTAAGACGCGTCCAAACCAATAAATTTGTATGTTGAACACTGGCGTAGATAAGGGGGGTGGTAAAGAAAGGTTACTACCCCTCCTCCAGGATGCTTTGCTGAAGTCTTTTTTTGTGTAGTTACATACACAAAACGACATGTTTTGTAGGATAGCTAACATATTAGGAGCATATTGTCATATACCTTGGAGTAAAGTAACCAAATATAGAATACCACTTTGTTTTTTACACATAGTTTGCATTAAAATTATAAATAAAAACTTTTTGTAGTAATTATTACCAATCATATATTTGTCCTTTCTTTTGTAAAAAATTTTAGTTACATTGATTAATTTTAACTAGGATTTAAAAAAAATAAAAAGGGTAGCTAAAGGTGAAATAGGTACCCCAAATATGGAATACTATAAACAGTACACTTGGCAAAAAACACTTTTTTTTCTTATTTAAATAATATAATAAAAATATTGTTTAGGTTGACAAAAAGAGAATATCGTAAGGATTTAAGCCCTTAATATTAATATTTATAGGTCCATCTCCTTTAATTTAGTATAGTAGTATTTTTGAAAATTCCCAAGAAGTTATGAGAACGCGATAAAACAAAATGTTGCTACAGTGACAAAAGGGCTTGCTCTACTCGAATGTTACCACTAACACTCCCGAGTGGGCTAAAAAAGAGACTTACCCCTCTAATTGCGTGTGTGAGTTTCCGTTTAGGAGAAATGCCCGTATTTCATATTTTGTAACTTTTCTCTACCCCCGCTCCCCCAGAAAATGAAATTATCTACGCCAGTGATGTTGATAGTTGTATTTTTAATTCGACAAAAATGTTTGCCTCGCAGACGTTTTCTTTAATCAGATAAATATATGTATGTGTTATGCGTGTGTTTTTGTTTTTGATCCATTTTTGTCGTACAGAATCCCCGTTGCCAAAAAGCACAAAGAGAGAGCTAACCTTTCTTTTTATCGATATTCCGCTTATAAAATGTGTGCCCCATTCTATCTATTTTAAGCTTACCCAATATATATATATTTTTAAAATCGGCTTCTGACATTCCCAAAAAGAAACATTAAATTGCTCCGTTGTCTTATCAATGGCTAACGTTTCTAATAGGTTTTCGCCGCCACTCTGACTTCTATACTGAAAAAGCAGTGTTATCCAGTCGTAAGTAACGTCTTTTTATTTTTTTTGTTCCGAATATGTAATAGTCAATTCACGATTATATACAAGGTGTTTTAAAACTATGGGATCAAACTTTTAGTGGTTGTTCATATTCAGTTCAACAGTTGAAAACATTTGAGTTAGGGCCCATAGCCGGAAAAAGTGTCACTACGGCTCTACAGCCCTAAGACGCGTTAAAATTGATGAATTGCCTAAATAGGATTTATTGCAATTAATATTTTTTGTACATGATATCATCACAACAATTGTTTAAAATAATAAAGTTAATGTCAATGTTAAAAAAAGTATTATTTTATTTTTTATTTCATTAATGTATATTTTTTCATTTACTAATTTTTTTGTAATGATATCATGTAAAAAAGGCAAAAATTAAATGCATTAAATTCTATTTGGGCAATCCATCCTCTTTTCTAAATTGTAACGTGTCTTAGGGCCGTAGTGCCGTAATGACACTTTTCCGGACATGGGTCCCTATACTCAAATGTTTTCTTCTGTTACCCTAAATATTCCCTAGAAATTTGATCCCATAGTTCTAAAACACCCTGTATACTGCACTTTTCTTTTTAAATTAACAAGGACATGATACACTAATATCCGTACAAGTTTAAGTTGTAAGTAAACTTTTAAGTCCACATAAAAAGAACGTTTAACGCAATATTTATGTGTTTCCTTAAGGTCTAGCCACACACAGCCGCACCAAGGCTGCGCAAGGCCCGCTTCGTAGCACGACCCTCTGTCGGTGCGTTTATTTAAATAATTTAAATTTTCACGGTGATGGTACGTCGCATTGTACGGTCTGAAACATGCCCAGCCAATGAAATCATACGTGGATCAGATAGCGCCGACGGTCCCCGAACCCAGCTTCGAGTTTGGCGGGCGTGACCTTTAATTTCAGTTCATTACGTAGAAAACTGGAAAGTTATTGGTTTAACGTTAGTTGCTGTAAACAAATAATACAAGAAAAGTGATTTATTAACTATTAAAAATATAAAATTAATTTGTTACATCTTGTGAATAATATATGAGTAAAAATTATAAATGCATCATTATTTTGTTTTAGTTAGTAAACTATAAACATCACAAGTTCGATGCAAACTGACTAATAAAAAATGCGTCTTAGCCGACGCGGTGTGACGTATAACCGTGGGTCGGTGATGTGTGTTCAATTGTTAAAATGCGGTGCGGGGTATGTGGTCAGGCACGGTGCGGTGATATTAAGCCTACGGCATTTGATTACAATGATACATTTCAAAACCAAGAGGCGGCCGTGCTAGAGTGCGAGCCCAGTGCGGTTATGTGTGGCCAGACCTTTATGCGGTGTACAGTTCACACCTATTAAAATTGTGAAAACACGAGCAAATTTGCGCCAAATACAACGCACGAACGTAAATATATTTTGATCTGGACGCTGACTTTTATGGTAAAATCAGCAACAATCCGAACAGGCTTACTTTTGCACCTAAAAAGTTTGAGCCCGGGAGCAATGTTTGTACACGATAATGGCGTAACTCATTAGGAAGTAAACCAGTGAAAAATAGGTCTGCTTCCTAAACATCTTAAAGACACTTAGTCGGCAAGGTCACGAAGCTAAAATGCGCTTAAAGCCAACAGTCTGCACCAATCGTTTTACACTTTTTGCCGTTTTGGTTCAAATTTAGTTTTTTAGAGAAATTATTTATAATATATTTAAATCTACAGCATCCAAACTGTTATTTGTGGTAAACACTGTGATCTGGCAAAATCGACCCTAATCTTGAAATAGGGTATAGAAAAGTTTTTTTGAAGTTTTAGGTTATATAGAATGTCTTATTTAACAATCCGATTGGTTTAAAAGATGTACTACTTTTAGTGCGAGATTTTGACAGGAACGGCCACCGTCCTGATTTAATTAAAACCAGTGTTAAATTAAACTACAAGATAAACCATTATTTACGCTTTATTTTATTATACTGCAGGGATTATAGACTTTCACGGCCATTTTATTATGACTATAATAATGCTGGTTGCAAATTAAATATTTTTGGGAATTGCAACCAAATGAAATAGTTGTCTCTTTTAGACATTTTGATCTGCATTCAATGTAGATGGGCTTTTAACATTTCGAATATAGCATTTGAATATTAAAGATAACAATAGCAAAATTGGAAGGTTGGCCAAGCTAAATTAAGATATTGTCCAACCCTTTTATCTGATTCGGCGATCAAAAATTTTATACGTTCGTCTCTTTAACTTAAATTGGTAATTTTTGCATAAATAGTTGCAAATAATTTCCAACATTTTCTACAATTGGCCAGATTATTGGTCCAAAACATTTAAGTTACCCTTTTATTATTATATAAGACGAACCAGTGTTGGGTCTTGCAGATTTACAAAGTCTTTTATTAGTACAGCCTTTAAACAGGATGAGTAAAACCAAGCATATTTTAAAAATTAAATTTTTAACGATCTTATAGCCTTGCCTTTTGAGACGAAGATGTTTTCGAATAAAGAACAGGTCATTGCATACCGGAGACGGTTTTTAATATGTTATAACCGCCGAGAATGGCTTGCTATAAAAATCTTTCATCCAGGTATATACTGTTTTTAATATATATATCAACCTCACAAAACCTTTACCTTACCACTTATCACTTATAATTTTGCAATTAAAAAAACCGTTATTTTTTGGTATTTGTTATGTTGTGGCCATTTAAAAACAGAGGTACTTTTTAGTACTTCAGCCCATTTAATTAAAAAACGCTTAAACACAATAATATTTAATTTTGGGAGAAAACCTTTTTTTGCCGCTTTAACCCCTTAAACTGCAACCATCTAGCAGGAGTGAGATTTACCCCAAAATCTTTAATAGAAAACCCTGAAAATTAAGAAGTCAATCACCCCCTTGCCAAAAGAATTAATTAATATTACATTTTAAAGATAGTTTATTCCTTATTATATATCTTTAGTTTAAATTGGCTTGCTTTTACAGGTTATTTAATATTATACATTAAAAAAAATAAAAATTTAAATTTTTGACAAGCTGTCATATCAACAAAAATAACAGTAGGGATAGGGTATCACTCGATCTCTCCTTCCATTTAAAGTGACACACCTGCTAGGTTGATTACAAGTGTGGAAAATGACTAATTTCACACGAGTGGGAATATTGTAGCACGAGGCGTTAGCCGAGTGCGACAAACCCACGAGTGTAAGAAAGTCATTTTCACACGAGTACTGTACACTATTTTTCCTACGACCACAAATTATTCACCAAAAAAATAAATTAAAGTTTGTCTGTTCAGAAAAATAAAAACAATTGAGAACTTTGCAACACTAGGGTGATATTTACTTTGCAACACTAGTGTGATATATACTTTTCCTCACTGCTATATTATACTGTTTTGACAATATTTTTACATCGAAAATCACCTACCTAGAAGCATTATATAACTTTTATCATTTTGGAATTTAAAAAGGCCCTCACTTAATAAAATTGTATGGTTTTGTTAGGTAATAACGCTAATAGTTTAATACGGTTTTCTGCTATTATAAAGGTTTTTAAAAATTATCGATTCTTACATATTTTAGACACTCTTCTAAATAAAACGTAAGTGGTGCATATCCAAAATATTCCGTTTTTTAAAAAATATCAGTAAATAAACTTACGGGACCGGGGAGTGAAAAGGGGTGCTGGGTGGGGTAAAATTGGTAAAACGAGTTAATGAAACTGAACATCACATGTAAAATTAAGTAAAAATAACAGTTTTTCCTCATATTTTTAAGAAAAAATATAAAAAATATGAAAATTGTAAATGCATAACCTAAAGTCCTTAAAGTAAGGAAAACGACTACCAAACGTCAGTTACCATGCAAAATATGGAAAGCATTTGGCAACGTCGGAAGGGTCTGATTCTATTTATGAATGGATAAAAGAAAGTGGATTCATAAAGTGTGTATTAGCCTTAGGTTTAATTAGGATTAAAAAAAGATTTAACTAGTTGTTTGAGTACACGAAGAAAGAGAGGAAGGAATTTGATCTATAGGCTTTTTTTCTCTGGCGCTTTAGGTCGAACGGTCAAGCGGCAAGGCTGCCTCTATAAAGTACGTGCTCAAAGGTAGAAGGGAGATTTTAAATTTGATCTACTTACCTGACAACACTGTGCCAGTCAGTGAAAGTTGTTTTTTGTGGTTATGTCTATTTTTGTTTATGTTTTTATTTTTTCATAAATTTTAATAAATATAAAATAAGATGATTTTCGCTAATTTGGGTTCTACCGTTTAAGGTAAATAAAAAGTTTTTTTACTGTCACTACAATAAATATGTCACTTGCAAAACCAATAGCAGTTTTTAGAATGACATCATAATATGTATCACACCAGTGTTGTAAAGTACTTTGCAACACTAGTGCTGTAAAGTACTTTGCAACACTAGTGTGATATAACGCATTTTCTATGCATGAAATCAGTGTGCTATTTGCTATTTTCACAAGTGGTCGTTAATAAGGAGTTGCAATAAAAAAATGGGTACCTACTTATCTGCGGAACAAGAATTTTCCCGTACGTTTGGAATAAAATCGTAATTTTTAGGGGAAAAATATTAAATGATCTTTTTTGGTTCAAAACGTATCATAATTGTAAAGCGTAATATGTCGTTAAATTTAGAACTTAAATACAAGTTTATTAAGTTTAATACCAAATATTCTGCCTATAAAAAAAAATTGATGATGGCGGCATAAATACAAAACTTCGGATCCTAAATTTATTAACATAATTTTTATAGAACGAAAGGAGTGGCAAAAATAGTGTAACATTTGTTTTAAAATATATCTTCCAATATACCGAGAAAAAATTGTTTTGCTAAATTTCGGTTTTCCGGATAATTCGGAAACGGTTGCAAATTTTTAAAACGAATTATTGTTAAGCATTAAAATGTGCAATTTTGCCTTAATTTATCAAACCCTGTATTCCTTACGGTTCTTAAGATCCTAATGGTGTGACAGCCTGTAAAACCGAATAATTATTATTATTCCCTCAATAAAATAGGCGTAGGTATAAAAATGGATCTCTTTGCCTTTATGTCCTTTTGAAAATTTACCGCTATTAAAATGAATATATATAGTCCATATTCTTATAGGTTTTTTTTCTATAACATAGACACGAACGGATATTTTAATTAAATTAACATTTTTATTTTATTATTAATTTTATTTGTGACACATATTAACAATATTTTATGATGCTGTTAAAATGGTGTTTTAAAACAAAAGTCGTAAAGATTTATTTTAATTTTAAATTAATATTTTTCATGCCATTATTTATTTTAATTTATTTTATTGTACTTTTCATTGCAACTTTTTTAAAAAATATATTATTTTTAGTTTCCTAGTCTGCTAAATTTAAAATTTAGTATTTTAACGGCTTTTGACGGCAAAAGTATTTTTATACAAGAGTCTATATTTTTTTAATATACAAATATAACTTTTGGAATACGTAGTTTATACTTCTTGTTTTAATAATTTACTTTTTGGTGAGCCTAGTTTTTTTAATTTTTTAAAATATTAACTTGTGAAGACAAACGCGCTTCAATATTGAATAAATAAAAAAATACATCCTAATTGAAAATAACGTCGTATTTGTGCTCCTATACAAGGTGTCGAGTAACTTTTCCACAAACTTGAGGGCTGATTCCACAATGAAAAATAAAAGAAAATAAAATTCATTTATATAAACATATGTCCTAAACGTCTTAGTTCATGAACAACGAAGTGTTGAAACCCAAAAAAAAAAAAATTAAAAATCCCATTTCGCTTAAAACAAATTTGATCTGTTATTTTTTTAAAATTTAATGTACGGTTTTTTATGTAAATAAAAAAACATTTCCTGGCATGGTGGTTTCTGGATCGCTAATGTCAAATTCCCCAATAAAAATCACTTTTGTTATTTATTCTTTAATTAGAAAGGAATAAAAACATGCCGAGATATGGTTTTTATCTATTTACGCGAATACCGTCCATCAAATAAAAAACCTAAAAATTTTGATTCCAAACTCAATAAAAATATAAAAATATTTGTTAAAAAAATTTAGTGGCTTACTATTTTTTAAAATATTTACCTTAAACCCCCCCTTATTGACGAAATTGTTATTTTTCTCAATATGCCAAAAATTTTTTATGTATGGAAGGCGTCTCCCATTTGTTTATCAATAAAAGTTTAACATAATTTTATTTAACTACTCAATTATTGCTGTAAACATCTACAAACAACAATTTATTTTTACTCCTTCCTAGCGCTGATGCACTTGGCCGTCATATCTTAAAAAAATTTTGGAAGCATTTATGTTTGACCTTTAAAAATACCACCAGTAAGATATTCAAGCTTTGGCCTTACGGGCCAATTATAATAGTAATTTGTTTTTTTTGTTAATAAAACAAAATAATATGGATGTACCCAGAGTATTAGCTGCTTTTTTTATTGGACGGCAAAGATTCTAATAATAAAATAACAGAGCAACTTTCTCATCAGTTGACTTGCTCATTATCAAATATAAATATTATTAACTAACTATTTTTTTGTACACATCAGTAAGTCACAAACTTACGTACCTGTACGAATGTCGCTGCTCGACAAGCGAATATGTATACATACTGTCCAAAAGTTGTCGAATTTTGCCCTCGTCGCTTCTACACCGACCTGTGAGCGAAAAGCCTTAGATAATAAGGTAAAGAAATACACTAGCAGCTATTTTGTTACTTTAAGTAGTGGATTCTTATAAATGATAATACCTAATACTATTCCAATTATAAAAATATTAATAATATGTTTGCTTTTACATAGTTAATTAAATAGTAATTATGCACTTCTGTCCCCTACATGTTAAAATAAGAAAAAAATGTTTTCAACCAGGTTATGGTCCTTATATTAACCAAATAAATACCTAACATGGTACATTTGCTTGTACGACCTAATTTTTTTGAGGTTTTTAGTTATTAGCACAAGATATACTAAAGCACTTTTATACTAAACTCCATGTGCATAACATATCACATTATACACCCAAGTTTTTGTGCTACACAGAGAGCTCTTGATGCAAATCTTGTCACGTGCCATCTAACTTAATAAAAATATCACTAGATTAGGTGCTTTGACACGTACTTGCTAAATACTTTAAAACGGAATGGAATATAGTGTTAAAACCTACCAAATATCCTGGTTAAACGGTCATCTGAAATTCTTTTTTGCTGAATATTTTAACTGCATTTACCCTTGATATATGAATAAGGACTAAATAAATTTATTTATTGCAAAAAGTGACTTCTTAAGCCTTTTTATGAAAATAATAATCTTATAAATGTGCTGTTTTAAAGAAACAGGTTTTATGTTTGTTTGCATAACGGTTTTTAGAATCTAGTTTTTGTATTTTCCAACCGAATAACAAAAATAATTATTTTATTTAAAGTTAAAGGAAACTGTATCTAGTCTACAATCCTTGAGTCCATTGGCATCAGAGAGGGCAGCTTAATTAAATGTATTAAGAAAACCTTGGGCACCTAGCTAAAGCCTATGTGCTATTTGGATTGCTTAAAAGATTTCTTTGGAGTTTTTTCTTATTGCCTATCATACTGATGAGGACCAAATAGTTTGAAACCATAGATAACCTACATTTAGATCCGCAGTGGCAAGAAGCATTTTTTTGATTTTTACGACCTTGCGCAGTGGGTGGACGAACATGCGCACTTAAAAGCCGTGGCAAAATACAAACACCGGCATCCCGTACCCTTCCTCCGCGGTCTGACCGAACCCTCATTAGCAACCGTACTTCGAACAAAAAACCAGAACGCCGTCAACAAATTCTTTCCTATAATGCGGATAGTTTGTTTGGAGCCGGGTGCGTTTACTCACAACTGGAATGCGCACAAACCGGTTTTTCGCCCATGAAATGTAACTTTTGTTTCTCGCAGGTTATAACATTGGCAATCCATCGAAATCTGTGTTTGAACCGGCCCGGCCTGCGGTTGGTGATCTCAATTAGCTCTGAAGGAAAAATCTTTGCCTGGTGTGAAAATTTGCATCGCCAGATCGGACAGTGTACGACATATGCAACATTGCAGTGCAAGGAAATAATAGGCAGTAGGGAGTTTTAACTGTTTTATTGTAAAAGGAGTTATTAACCTTCAAAGTTACTAATAAATGATATTTTGTGCAATTAAATTATTTCATACTAATATCTTTTTCCATAGGTAAACAGGTGTTCATTTAGTTTATTTAATATTGGGTTTATACAAGGTAAGACGCGAGTGCGCGAACTAGATGCCAGCACACGAAAAATAATTATTCTTCACCGTAGCATCCATTCCCAATAATCAGCCTCCCATAGTCTCCCGTATTTATCTCCTACACCACCAAGAAGGTCGCGGCCTCTTAACTTTTGAGTTTATGCATGACCATTTGGTTTTAAGTCTTGCTTATCAGCTTGCTAAAAGCACGGATTTACTACTGCAATTAGTAACATGAAGTAGAAAATGTTGAAGCATTTCTGTTTAAGGCAATCAGAGGCCGCAGAGAAATTCGGTCTTAGATTTGAAATAGATTCCAATAACGACTAATAACTTTAAAGACTGGAGTCTAGTGCTATAACTGCTGCAGGTAAAAGAGCCGAACAACCGATGCTCTTAGGAGAACCCATCAATAAGTCTCAGCACGGAGTCTTTTACAGAAACATTGATATACTCGATCTATCTCAAAATCTTGCTTTCGGGTTCTTAAAAGCCACCGGCCTTAGACCAAGGGCTTTCTGCTAGCATGCCAAGATGAGGTTATAAACGCTTTGGTATACCGAAGTCAAATTTCTAACATTCCTGACACTACATGTCCAGCCTGTCGACAGCAACCTGCATCCCTATGCACTTACGCAGTTACTATAAGCTTGTTCAGTGCAGGCTGTCAATAGCTACATTTACCGGCAAAATAACGCTCTTTGAATACTTTATAATTACCTAAAAGCAATACTACGGTATTGATGAATCAGCAATATTGCCGTTTGCTGCCGGCGATATTAAGGCAGTAGTGGAAAATGACACATGTCGCATATATTGGAATTAATGGTAAATTCTTGCGAATAAATCTGAAATTGTTTTCTTTGATACAACGAATCACTTTCTATATGTAATAGAGCAATAAGATTAAGTAACAACGAGGTAAAGAAATGAATATATAAGCTAAATATCCAGATCTCTTTGGCAAACTTTTAAGGCTGTTCAAAGTATACCATAGGATTATTGCTGCTGATAGTCGACGTTTGGGAGGCATAAAAATAATGTATAAAAGAAGCTGAGGCAAATGAATTTGGCTGAAGATCACTGACTGAGCGGATGCGAGAAGTTCAGGTACATAACACTTTCCGTCACTGGAACGCAATAAAGTAGAAAGAAAATCTCCTCAGCTACTCGGGAGCGCTCTATATGCGTCACTGGAAAGCCACTCTGAATATGCCATTTTAGGCCAATTACCCCTAAATAGAAAAAATGGTGCACCTCTACATTATCCTAAAATATATAATATATATATTTTTTAATTTTTGTTTTGTTTTGAACAAGTTTGGATTTCTTGACTTTTTTTATTCCATGTTTGGTTTTCGCGTATATAAATATGTATAAACCATTTTTTGGCATGCTTAAATTGCTATCTTAATCAATAATAAATAAAACAGTTTGTTTGTTTGCTATAAAATTAGATATTAGAGATTTTAAAATGCCGAAAACTGAGTCTGTACACAAAAAAAATCGAAAAGCGTTGTGTGCTATGTGCGCAAAATTTGTGTTAAATATGTTTATTATTGACGTTCTAAGTATAATTTTTGTCAGTCCTAAAGTGTGGTAAGTAAATGTAGTAGCTAACAAAAGTAACCAAATATAAATCTGTTCTGCGACAAAAAGTATTAAAAACTAATAAACTTTAATAATAAATAGTGCACATTATCTGCCACAAAAACGAAGCGAGTTTTACTATTACGTGTACCTGGCACCTATAGTGCTACAAATTGTAACTGTGTAGGTTACAATTGCATAAATACTTACCAGATTTTGTTGTTCGTGTATTATTTATTTACTCGAAAACCGTACATCAAATAAAAAAACAAAAGATCAGATACCTTACCGACGACACTGGTAATATTATTTCCCAAACCTTGTAAAACTTTTTGATGGTAGGAAGATTAAGAAACTTAAGCTTTTAGGGCATATGTTCATAAGAAGTTTTTTCCCCTTTTTATTGTAGAATCATCCCTTTAACTTTGTAGGTAGAGTAACTGGCGCGTTGTATAATTTTTAAATTCATACAACCGCATAATTTTAAACATGACACAAATTTTAAAATTAAATAAGAAATTTAAGATTTTAACCATTACCCATTTTTATTGAAAAAATATTAATATTGCATAATTTATACGTTTAGCGTCTACGTAAGTTGGCGTCATATGGAAAACTTCTGTATTATTAATTGTTTGAAAAAAAGTTATCTTTTATAAATACTTCTGCATGGTCCAACCTAAAATACAACCATCAGATATAAAATTGTATCAGTCATCTACGAGGTTCGGCCAAAATGTAATTTTTGCTCAAGGATAAAGTACGTGCATTCTTGTTAATATGAAAAATTGTTAAATTTATTTTTAATTGTGCAATTATGTTTATTTACAAAAAAAACTTTTTTAATTTACCGATATCAAAACAAGAGCGATGTGCAATGCTTTAATGTACAAGCGTACATTTTACCATTATTGCATACAGAATATTATGTTTAAAAGTATTCTTTTTTATAATCATTTTTGACAGTAGCAAAATACACACTTTACTATTGAGTAAAAGTTTTATTTTTGGCCAGACCTCGTAAATGACTGATCCAATTTGATATCTGAGAGTAGCGCCTTTAAGGTTTTGAACATTTTATAAGGAATAATTTTTTTAGTCAAATTATTAATAAAGTTTTTCATATGACGGCAACTTACATAGACACACTGGATAAATAATACCGATAAAGTCAAGATCTGCAATACCAAAAAAATAGCTGTTAACCCTTATCCCAGTTTAAACAAATATATATATATATATATATATATATATATATATATATATATATATATATGATATAAGTAGTTCTCACGAATTTGCAAAAATGACTTCGCATTATAATAAAAAGCATTATTTGCAACATATGGTAATATTATGTGTAAAATATCTAGTTCACAACTAACTCACCTCAACTTACTACGTGGTCCCCAGCTTTTCTCAATTTAAATAAAAATAAAGTTGTGATAAAAAAAATTAAATATGAAAATGTAGAAATTTGTTTTAAAAATATTAAAACTGAAGTTATCATTATAAATAACATTTACTAAAATAGATTTATTATCAATCAGAATATAATTTGAGACTAGGTATGACTAGTTTTTGTAAGGTTATGTTTGATTTTATAATTCCCTTATAAATTTCCATTTCATCATTAATAGAATAGTGGGGAAATGATAGTGAGGGAATGATAAAATCAAACATACCCTACAAAAACTAACCGAGCATAACCTCAAATCAATTTCCAATCGGAGGCAAGATTTTTACTCTCCAAAACATGTAAAAATCACAGTGTTTATTATAAATAAAATAAATACCTTTTATTTAAATGATGTAAGAAAATGAGACATAAAAATATTTAATTATAAATCTCTTGACAACAACACATCTCCTCGCGCTTTGCAATATTGATAGTATGGTTTTATTAGCAATGTTACCGACTTCAAAAAATTCATAAGCGGGGCAATTTACGATCCAATTCAAAAGTATAATGCAGATTTTTAGTTAAAAAATGAGGAAATGATTCTTTTCTTTGGGAACTGTTAAATGCACTATTTTTAATATAAGTACTGATCAAAACTATTCAAATTCATAGAACACAATAGGTTAATACTATAATATTAATAAAATATTAAGTTTGGGACACGATAAGGGCATGATATTTAGAATATTTTGGTTACCACTTATTTATTATTGTGTGATTGAAAGGCTTAAATAAAGTATGGCTCAAGCAGCTTTTGTAGTATGGTTTTCATTAAAAATTACTAAATCTACGATATACCATTAATAGTATATAAAACTGAGCATGGCCACGATTTTCGCAAATTTCTGAGAACTACTATATAAAAAAAAATTTTAGTTCTATATATTCTATTAAAAATGTCCAACTAATTCACTTTTTTGCTCTTAACGTACAGCTGTTCATAGAGTTACTCATTATTGATTGTAGTAAAAAATTATAAATAAAAATTAATATAGCACTATAAAAAATATTGAGACATCGCTTAAAAACAATGGGTCTCAAATTTTCTTCGCACACAGACATGCAGATGACGCGATAGACATACATACAGACAGATGAAACTACGAGATATTATTTATCTTAAACTTCAAAACATAAACGTCTACAAAATGTTTAGGTGCATTTTAATCGCGATAACAGTCGTTGCTTTATAAACTGCTGCTCAATTCAACTGCAACTGGAAATTTTTTGGTAAATTTTAAATCGGTATTACTCTTACATAAAATGCAATAGCAAAATGCGGCTTTTACCGTTTTGTAGGATAACTTTTTGAAAAAAATGACCATTTCACTTTGTGTAAATTTTCTCTTGTTTTTATTCTACAGGGTGTAATAGAAAAGTCCGTTTTTTACAAAAACTTTGTCAAGAGCGACATTCTACAAAAACAAATAGTTTTTGTTTTTGAATTATATAGTGTTATTTAGCAGACAATTAAAAAAAAAACAAGTTTCTCAGATTTTTGATCTCCGCTCCATTTTTCATGTTATAATTTTTTTTTCAACAAATTGATTTTTTTCATATTGTACTCTCTGTATTTAACAGTTTATCACAGCGATTAATTTTTTCGGATAATTTTAAATGTACATAATACCCTTTTGAAAATGTATTAGAATTTTATTTCTAAAAAATATTAACGCATCAGTAGCTTCGCCAATGTAATTAAATTGTATTTTGGTAAAATATTAATTCTCAAAGTTTCTGTGAGCACAACATATTCTGTATTTAAGATTTTAATTGTTTCTTTAGAATTTTAAGAAACTACGGACATTTATCTCGGGACGGTTTTTTACTTTTTTAGAAAAAGTCATCAGTGGAGTAGATATAATATTTTTCTGAATGCTCTTTTTTACTTACCAGAGGATTATTGCATGAAAGTAATAATTTGTCATTCGGGTTATTTTAGGGCATTTATCAATTGGCTTAGAACAAACGTTAAATTTTTTTTAAATCTTAGTAATTTTAAAAAATAATATTTAGGGTGTTTCAAAAGTTAAAGCTTCCACATTTGTATTATTTTTAATAAAAAGCAGGGTGTGAATCCTTAGATGATTTTACGAAGAAAGTTCAAATAAACTTATGATCTGACTGTCCTAACTTTTGAGATACAGGGTGTGAAACTTAAAAAAAAATGTAATGATCTAAACCTCTATGCAACGAGTGAGCGGGATCTACAACAGTCTCTTAAGTGGTTCACGAATATACCAAAGATGTTGGCAGGAAGTTCTTATAACAGAATTGTAAAAGTTGGATGAGAGAGATTTGGAGAGATTAAATTAGAGATTTAAAATGCAGGTACTTGCGTTTTTTTAATAAACCTTGCCACTTTTACCAAAACATCAATAAGGCATTTTTATCAATTTTGATAATATATGAACATGCCGGGAAACGCTTCATATTTTATTAAGTAAAAACTATTCGTCAGACAAAAGAATAACATGATATCAAATTTGCTTAAAAGTAAATAAAAATAATTTTTGTTTTAAAAAAGCAGTAGCGTACTATGATTTTCTTTAAAAAATATTTAATTTAATTCACGCTCGAACGCCACTGAAAGAAAGAAAAAAATATTTTACTTTTTTTTGCTCATCAAATTTTATTTCGGGTGGTAAAGTAAGGCGCCTGGCACTCAAAATAGGCGTTACGGAGGAAAGGACTTTTTTTGCCCTTCAAAAATTTTTTGGTTGAAAATAGGCGCTCCGGGAACTCCAGCCTAGGGCGCCTCAAACAGTTAATACGGCCCTGAATATATTAGAAATATGTTTGTATGACGCCATCTAACATAAGCACGCGCGGCGATTTTGTCTGAATAAACAGTTCGTAGATTCGGCCATTTGAACTGAACTTCTATTGCGTTAGCTAGTATCCTCTTTGGTTATAACCACAAAATAACTAGATATTACTTATTTAAAGCTTTTGCCTATGTACCGTGGGTGTCGGGTTATTAGATGCCTAATTCATCTCTTTCCCTGTTCCGTCAACATTGTCCAAGCACCGAAACATACAGTTTGCCTGTAATAATATGTTTTTTTTTATATCTATTTAAGCAAATTAAGATACCAAATAGGTGTATTTGTAGTCATCGTCAGTTTATTTTTTTTTTATGTTATATTTAAATTTTATATACATATACTGTATTGCAAATAAATTTGTAAGGTCCTCTTAATCTAAAACAACGCTACTTAATTTTACAAAAAGTGTTAAAAAAATATTTTTATTACTTGAAAACAAATTATACAGCATACTAATTTGACAGCGACCTATGAACCGAATCAGTCTTTTATATGTTTTACTTTTTTTCTATAAAATTACATAAGGATCAAACCTTAATATATTTATATTAAACCAATTATACATTTGGGATTTAAGCATAAATGTGTATACATATAAAACATAAATTACAATAGATAAATCTATAATTGATTTTAGCTCAGGTCAAAAATTATTATTATTAAACCAAACATATATAATAAAGTGCTGTTAACAATTATATGTAATATTAAGTAATATAAAAATTCACCTTTTGTTCTTATATAGAAATTTACTTTTAAAACCAAGATAAAAATACAATTTTCTGCAACGGAATAGATTTTCCACAAACCTCTTCCAAATTTAAATTTTCATCCGTTGTTGCCCATGGGAATTATGCAGTATGCAAAATTGATCCAAGAAAGTACCTGCTCAATAAGAAACTGGGTAAAATACAATTTTTAGAAAGACACATTTTCACATACGAATTAATTTTAGTTAAAAAGTTTTGATGTTTTGTCCTCCTAAATTTAGGATTTCAAACGTTATTCATGATATTTTTTGGCCGACTTTTTATTTTCACTACATTTGTTAAGTTAAAACCCCATACTGAGAATATTTATTCCAATATTAATTTATTATAACCACAGTTATCCTATTAATTATGTTATATCAGAGCATAGTCCTTGTTTACTATTTAAAAGGGCATACTGGAAACGACAACTCTTATCTTAGTTTGACTCAATATGCTAATGATA
The DNA here is from genome assembly GCA_014170235.1 of Listronotus bonariensis. Classification (NCBI taxonomy): domain Eukaryota; kingdom Metazoa; phylum Arthropoda; class Insecta; order Coleoptera; family Curculionidae; genus Listronotus; species Listronotus bonariensis. The sequence continues at coordinate 3,121 of JACEGR010006032.1, read as the reverse complement.
CAAATTAAGTAGCCGCTGCACCTATGCAAACCCTTCTAAATTATTAAAAAATATTAAAAAGTTATTTTTACAAATATTTATTTTGAAAAGGACACACAAAAACAAACTGCTTTTTGGAAAAGTAAATAAAACTATTACTGAAATCTACTTTATTTAATAATAATAATTTTACCTTCGATAGCATCAACAATTTTCTAGGCATTTATATTAACGAGTTTCCGGGTCGATCATTAGGGCGGAGCATTTATAAAAGGTATAAAACATAACTTTTTTAGTTCCCTGTCAGGGAGCTGCAAAAAATAATTTAAAAACAAGAGCTTCATGTAAGGAACTGTACCTTTTCATATGTTTGACATTTTCACCTTACCTCTTTTTATATAAGCGAAAAAAAAAAGTAAAAAAGGCCTTCACCTAACAAAACGTACGTTTTCATACATATTCTATTAAATTTACATCGCGGGTATTTCATTTAAAAGTCAGGGGCTGCAAATGCACTCTTCAGCCCCTTCCGATTCCCCTGCTTATTGCTTTATCGTTGCACTTTAGTTTAATAAATATACACATATTTTTTTTAATTTTGCCCTGAGGGTCCCTCTTTATTATTAAATGGGTAAAAATATAAAAAAATTGTACCCATATGAGCCTTTTCTCATTCAGAAAAATGAGCAAGACGCTCAAAACAAGTCCTAAATGGTAAGCATCCTACTTAAGGAGACCTTACAATAAAGGTAATAAAAATATTTACTAAATAAAATCTGCTTAGTTTTAGACTTTAAACATATTAAAGTTAAAGTTTTTCATTAAAAACCTAAAGTCATCTTTACCCAGCGGTATTTAAGTTACATGAAACCTTAAGAAGCCACTTATCCACGCCAGGGAATTATCAAAAAACAAGATCATATATATATATTTTTTTTCATTTCCACGGTTAAAAGAAAAGTTAGGATATCGTCGCACAGGGGTATTTTTTAAAAGATATATATTACACCTACAAAAATAAATGTAAGGCCTATAGATAACCTACATTTAGATCCTCAGTGGCTAGAAGCATTTTTAAAATATCTACGACTTTAGTAAATCAGTAACCAATTTGGTAAGTTTACGAGCATGCGAATGCGTAAAGCCATGGTCAAATACAATAGTGGCTCACCATCCCTCATCGTGCTCCCCATACTTTTAACGCATTTTGAACGGGAAATCCAGACAACGCGTTGATAAATTATTATGCCCGATTATGCCGATAGCTGACTGGTACCCAATCGCACCAACCCGTTAAACGTAACTTTTGTTTTGCGCAGGTAATAACTATTGGCAAAGATTCGTAATCCTCTTTGTTTGACCTCCGGACAGTGCGGACGTGCGTAGAGGACTACAAAGTTCTTCCCGGAGTGGCGGTTAGAGGTGCCGTACGAACGTTTTTACCTTCGGGGATCAAGAAATTAACGGCATCTTTCTTCTAGATCTAAGCGCTGTGAGCGAAGATTCCTATAAGCTAATGGTATCCTGTTTGGTGGTGAACACGAGGTATTTCTCAAATTTTTTAATAAAATCGTATCACTATCACAAATTTTTACATCCATCTTTTGACTAACCGCAATTAGTCTTACGATTAGTTAACCGACAAACCAAAATATGTATTTAAATGCCTCGTCTAACTACGTAAAACAAAGCGGTTTATTAGAGTCTGATTTACGCAAGCTGTGTAAAATCTTTTCTATTTTGTTAACCATTTAACTTATAATAATATATGTTTCGTTTTTTTTTAATATAAATAGAAAAAATCTACCCAAAAGACAAATTTTCATTTCCGATAGAGCTGCCCTAAAGAAAAGTATTAAAAATTAGGTTTTAATGCTTTAGAAAAACCCCTTATACCATTTACTTCAATTAATAAAACGTTACCAAACTTTAAGTATGATGCGTTTTTAGAATTATTCTAAAATATTCGACACGACCTACCCCATAGCCCCAACTCCATAGGGTATCGTGCAAAAGGCCATCCATATTAAAGATCACTCTGCTCGTCAGTGATCTTTTGCCAAATTCATTTGCCGCAGTAGACGAAGGGATCCAAGGACATCCGATTTCTGCATATTTATCAGCAGTTGTTTGGATGTATTTTGACATGCTGGAATGTAGCTTAGCTCCCTTAATACATTATTCTTTATGCTTCCCAAAACGCCGATTATCTGGACAACCAATCGCACGGTTTACTCCGGATAAAGTAATGGAAAATTAATTAATTCACAAATTCTTAAGTACTTAGAAAACACAAAATTTTGCATGACAGGCAGTATGGATTTCGCCACATAAAGATTCTACAGCAGATCTTCTTCCTTCGTATCACACTGTTGGAATAAGTCTTGAGTTTCTAGGTGAGTCCCAGATCGTTGCTCTTGATATATCCAAAGCTTTTGACCAGGTCTGGCATGCCGCACTTTAATAAACTTCCCTCCTATGGTCTTTCAACCAAACTCTGTACTTGGCTCTCTAGTTATCTATCTCGATCGTCGTATATCAGTTATTGTGGACGGCCATTCTTCAAGCTGCACGCAGCAAATGCTGGAGTCCTCAGGCCTGGGCTTCTGGCACCAACATTGTTTCTTCTTCACATCAACGACCTTCTCGTCCACAACCAATTCCATTCATAGTTTCGCCGACGATAGTACCCTTCACTCCAGTTTTCAGGTTCCTAAACCCATCACTAAACCTGACTTGGAAAACAAAACGCAGAGCGATGCAGATATCTCTTTCGCAGGATCTTAATTTAATATTGATTGGGGCGCCAAAAATCTCGTCCATTTTAATGCATCCAAAACACAATCATGTTCTTTGTCGCGAAAAGAGTCACTCAAATACTCATCCTCTACTTATGAGCGGGCCAAGTTTACAGAGCAAAGACACCTTCTAATCTTGTGGGCGTCACATTTGAAAGTAACCTCAACTGGCATAAACACATTGTATCTATAGCCACGGCAGCTTCAAAAAAGCTTGGATTTCTCTTTCGAGCCAAAAGTATTTCTCCCCTTCTAGTTTATACACTTTATATGTGTCTCAAATCCGACCTCCTGAAATATTCTTCTCATATCTGGGGCATGAGTTCCCTTAACCCTAAGCATTC